>JARHVA010003877.1:0-160000 GCA_037957365.1 Torreya grandis | reverse complement strand
TTATTAGCTTCACCTAATCCTCTATTTTAACAAGCATATTAGGTCTAAATACCATTCTATCTTATAACTTAGCCTAGTTGATTGGTGTTCTACAACTCTTGTCATATAATGATTCAAAAGAAGCCATATTCAAAGCTAATTGGAATGATTTTTTATAATCAAACTCAACCAAAGGTAATATTATTACCATTTGTATTATTGGTCCAAACAATACATCATCAAAATTTACTCAAATATTTGATTCACTTTCTCTATTTATCCATCTATTTTTGGATGGTAAGATGTACTAAAGTTCAGCTATGTACCCAAGGTTGCATTAAGAGTTTTCTAAAACCTTGAATTCATCCTAGGGTCCCTATCTGAAATGATATTTTATGGAAACCCATGTAGTCTATACAAATCCTATAAAAATATTTTTGAAAACATTTGTGCATCATCTCTCAGATTAACTAGAATGAAATGTGCTACTTTGCTGAGTTTATCCACAACCACCAATATCATGTCATGAAGATTCCTTGACATAGGAAATCTTAAGAAAAAATTCATACTAATGACTTGACACTTCTATTTTAGTATGGATGTGGATATAACAACCTAGTAGGATACACATGTTTTGCCTTGGCTCACTGACATTCCAAGTATATAGACATAAAATATGCCACATCTTTCATAATTCCTTTCTATAAGTATAGTTATTTTAGCTCTAATAATAACTTTGTCACACTAGGATGTCTTGAATATGGAGCATTATGTAACTCTTTTAGCACAATACCTCTTAAATTTTCTATATTAGGCACATAGATTCTTCCAACGTATCTCAAAATCTCATCATTTTCAAGTTGGAATCCTTAATTTCTAAGATCATGTGAATTTTATGCTAAAAATATCTTTACCTGATCATATAATTCTTCTCTTGGTGATAATTTTACTAGCTGGTCATTAAATGTAATCCTTATAGTATCTAAAGAAGCAATGTACCTTATAAAACTAAGGGCATATGCAACTCTATTTTATTTTCCCTTAATGTAGATAAAGTAAAAATCATAGTCTAATAATAATTATAACCATTTTCTTTGATGAACATTAAGTTTAGGTTAGGTAAATGTGTACTTGAGGCCCAAATTATCAATTTTAAGCTCAAAAATTTTTCCTAACAAATAATGCCATCATACTTGTAAAGCATGCACTATGGAAATTAACTCTAAGTTATGTGGGGCATAATTTGCCTCATATGGATTAAAGCTTCCTTGATTCATAATCTACAACTAAATCATATTACATAATAAATCCCCCTAAATAATCTATTAAAGCATTAATTATTACTAAAAAATGACCATTTAGATCTAGAATTCATAACACTTATGCTAAAGTAAGCCTATTCTTTAGAATCTAGGAGGTTTCTTCACACTTATCAAACCAAAAATATTCTACTATTTACACTAAAGAGAGGTGATCAAATTTGTAATATTAGACAAATTTGGAAAAAAATTCCTTTAGTACCTTGTTAAACCCATAAAACTACACACCTCATGAACATTTTTGGGTACTATCCATTCTATAATGTGTCTAATCTTTGTTGGATCCACATAAATCCCTTATTTAGATATAATATGTCCTAAGTATTGTAATTTTAATTGAAATAAAGCACACTTGGAAAATTTTCCATAGAGCTTATGCTTTCAAAACCATTGTAAAATTAGACACAAATGCTCAATATGCCCTTGTTCACTTTTTGAGTAAATGAGTATGCCCTCAAGAAAGACTAACATAAAATGATCAAGGTAATCCTTGAGCACACTATTCATGAGATTAATAAATGATATAGGTGCATGCATTAGCCTGAAAGGAAGAATTGTAAATTTCTAGTGCCCGTACCTGGTCTTGAATACTATTTTTGAAATATCTTCCTTCCTAATTCTCAATTGATGGTACACAGATAAAATATCAATCTTGGAAAAACATGTTTCACTATTGACATAAAATATAAAGTGGTTATATATATCTAGTTTTATGTTAGATACATTAAATTTAATTAGATTGATGTATTGCAAGGGTTAGTATTGAGTTAATTCCTTATCATTCACTTAAAAATAATTTATGCCTATAATTGTTGTAAATCACACACAATGCATAGAACATAGGAGTTTATTACTCTAACTCCTTTATTTTATAAATATTGATATAAACATTGAATAAAATAGTTTATATACTCTTTAATCTATACCATTGATACTATTCCATAGGTTAATCTACTTAATAACCTTTATATAATTCTCTATATTCAGCTCTAATCTCATTTATCTCCCTATATATTTACAAAACTATAGTATAAATATAGTTCCAATACAACATAAATCAATGGTCATGTATATGTGAGACATGCCCTTTATGTAATCCTATCAACCTTTGTCTCCACAAATCTTTCTTTCTTACCACAAACCCAATTGGTAGAATCCTCTCTTCTATCAACCTAGAAGAGTGTTTTAATATTACAATAATGAAACCAATCCTATGGTACCTAAGTTTTAGTTCTTTGAATGATAGATAATTATACCAACATTTTCTCAAATTTTATATTGTTGTCTCATCTTTGAGACAACTCTATTTTTTTATAGGTAAAAAACAATTATCACAATCTACCTAAGTGTAAAAAATTATGGGAACTACTATAATATATGCATATAGCTCATGGAGTGGGTGCCCCTTCCTTGGGAAAATGCTACTTATAATTATTTATCATTATCTAAGCAAAAATATCCCAATCCATGATGAATTTATTCATATATAAAATCATATTTTGAATTGCCACATTTTCCTTGGTCACCAAAACAATTTCATCTAGAATAATGACTTTGTCTAGTGAAGACAAGTAATCAGTATATATTTTTAGGTGAACATACATGTTCTTTATTTGTCTACTAAAAAACTCACCATAGTCCTTGATTTAATCATATATGGATATCTACTCTTGTTGCTTCTCTTTGTAATGTTAATGCAAAGATATCATTTTATCCCTTTCATTAGTGGAAGGTATGTGTTAAGCTCCAAAATTAGTTGAAGTTGTGCTCAAATATTTTTCTATTGCCTCCAACCCATATTTCTTATTTGTTATCCATAATGGACATCGATTAAGAAGCAAAGTAGGTAGTAAAATCCTCTAATTTATCCTTTATATTAGCTACTTTTTTTTTATATTTTATTTTATTTACCTAATTTCCCCCCTTGAGTGGCCCTAATAGCTCTTCATTTTATTCCTCTTGATCCTCTATTTTGATGAGGGATCTATCTCCTACAACTCCATAGTGGTTGATGAAATTGTCCACTGTTTTTACCAATTGTTATTCAATTGGTAGGTAGTATCTTAGTCAAACTATGGTCTAGTAGTGGTTAAGGAAAATAAAAATTTCTTAATTAACTCTTATAAATTAACACATTGCATCATCCAATATCCTTTAGCATTTTAAATTAGTGTTTGGCCCACCATTTCTTTGTCAATGGGAGTTAAGTGTTATAGTTTTAATTCAATTTTAACTCCTTCAGTTGGTTGAAGAAAATTGGATGGCACTAAAATGGTGGATGTTCTCTATTTATGTTTGGATAATTTATATTTGATTTGAGATAGTGGGTCCATAGGATTTTTAGTAACTCCTTAGATTCCACCTAATATGCCCAAAGTGCCTTTTATGGTGCCTTGGGTGGTGACCTTTGTTCTTTAGCTCATCTCATTTTCATTCCCCTTATCCTACAAAACCATTATTTTTTCTATTTGTTTTTATGTCTAATTCTTATTTTTGTTGGTCTTCTTCCTCTTTCTTTTTCAATTCGGACAACTTTTGTATATTTTATTCATCCAGTCTATTTTTGTTTTTTGCTTCCTCTATTTTCTTTCTCTTTTCTTCATTTATTTTTTCTTCTTGTTCCTTTTTCCTCTTTTCTTCTTTTTCAACAAATTTTTTCTATTTTTAATCCTCATTTTTATTTTCCTCCCATTATTTTTTTCTTTATTTCCTCAATTTTACGTGCCTCAAGTTTTTTAGCTTCTAGTTTTATCCTTGTTTATTCCTCTAGTTATAATTTCTTATTTTTTACTTCTTCCTTCTCACTATTTATTTTTCCAATATGTTTTACTTGTTGTGTAGCCAATGCCATAATCTCCTAAATTTTCCTATCTTCTTCCTCAAGTGCCTATTCCAATTATTTGTGTTCTTGAATCATATCCTCCCCTAATGCCTTATCTTTTGTTAATTGTTTTTATTTTACAGGGCCTCAACAAGTAGTTCTTTTTTGTTTAGACCTTAACTTCATTTATTAGAGTTATTGCAGTCAATTGTGGTCAGTAAGAGACATAAAAGATCTTGTGATAGTTTTTCTCAAGGATTCCTCTTCATATTTTTTAATAGTGACTTTGTCCTCCATATTTTTGTCCCTAGTATTAACAAGTATGTTCTACATGTACTTTGGGAATCTATCTATGATGTCATCTAACTCATATTAACTAAGTACCACATAGTCCAAAATTTTATTTATCACCCTATTTTGGCTTGTGGTATCCATGTTATTATGCAGGCTACCCACCTTACTTATTTTCATTTTAGTGTGGCACATAGGCAATAGAGTAATCATATTTAGGACCTAAAAATTCACCTATATTTATATTTTTTCTTCCATTTATATGGTTTCCCTTTCCTTTGAGGGATCTAACTCTAACTTAGTTATTAGCTTCTTAGCTTTGGATTTCACAACTTTTTATTTTTTCTTTACTTTATGTTTCTATTATGGGGTGTGCTTCCTTCCTCTTTTCATCCTTCTCATCTATAGTAAGTTTTGTATAGTGGTCATAGAGGCAGTGGGGGATGTCTCAAGTTCCTCTATAAGATGTATTTTTCTCTTTTATTGTGAGGGTAGGTCTCCCCTAAGTGACGATTTTCTTTGTCTAAGTATGTAGGGTGGGGTATACTTCTCTGCCATATCTTCTTCACCTAATTTTTCACCTATGGTGGAGTATTTGATAATAAATTAGGTTGTGTCCTCTTATTTCTCTTCCTCTTCCACATCCAAAGTCCCCAAGTCTATAACTTAATTCTTTGGTCTTGAAGATTTACATATACCAACATGAAGTTTAGATACCCCTATTCCTCCTAATGGTATTGGACCTTCACTAACCTTATCCTCCTTATCGTCTTCTTACTCTTGTTTATAACCTCAACCCATATCACTAAAAGTGATTGTTTTCTTAGGTTCGATGGGAGATGCTTGGACCCAATAATCATTATCTCAACTTATTCATATGTAACCTCATATGATAGAGGTGGGAGAGGCACAAATTTATTAATGAATGGATCAATGAATATGATTTTTATATCTACTAAAAAAATTACATTTATAAAGTATTTATTGATAATTTCCTTTGATATTGTATACCTTCCTTATACCATATTCCTATTTTCCATTTCCCATTGTAGAAAGTGTTCTACTTGTAATAGTAAATGGATACTTTTCATCACCTCAATGATTTGGTCTCCTATGGCTATGTCAAAGTTATAGTTTACCATTTTATCATGATTTATAATAGTATGGGTAAACTAAATTTCAAGTAATAATAGTAAAGAATTGTAGCAAAAGTCTTGAATATATTTATCTTTTATGGATTCTCCATGAATTGTTCATATAGTGAAAGTTCTAATATTTGCATGA
This sequence comes from Torreya grandis, assembly GCA_037957365.1. Lineage (NCBI taxonomy): Eukaryota > Viridiplantae > Streptophyta > Pinopsida > Cupressales > Taxaceae > Torreya > Torreya grandis. The sequence continues at coordinate 154,306 of JARHVA010003877.1, read as the reverse complement.
TCTTTAACATTTTAGAGTCATATATATTTGTGTATTAATATTTATAGGTGATATATTTTATGGTGAATCTAATTCTTACATCCTTCATACTCTAAATAGATAGAGCCATGTTATTTACTTTCATACCCATCATCAAGGCTAAGGATCTGGTTCTTACTTTGGTCTTTACATCATACTTATGGGTAGAATTCCCTTAATGAAGGAAGATATTTATTATTTGAATTATCTCAAGTTTTATGTGGTACTATTGGTCTAGATATAATATATCCTCATGTTCCGTACTTAACAGCACCTTAGTCATACTTGACATCATCCCAAAATATGGAAATTGACACTAGGCATCCAATTTTAATCATGGAATACCTCTATATTTTGGTTTATAATCTAAAATTTAATTTTGAAGGTTTACCTAAATCATGGTAATTATCTCTAGTTCCAGTTTTTATGATTAATTTATATCAAGTGTGCCTTGATGTATTCGTATGTCTTTTGCATGTGTGACCATACTATGAACTTTTGAAAATTCACCTGTTGGGTTTGTTGTCTATGATTTGATGGAATTATTTTTACACTTAGGATATTTAATTTATTTAACCATGAATACTTGAGGAAATTCCATTATTTTCATTGAGAAAATTAGTAGTTAATGAGGTATGAACTTTGAGTTGAAAGTTTTGTAGAGTTTTGGTGCTTAAATGATTTTGTAATTTTTACAATTAGCCAAACCCTTGATTTATAATCTTATTGATCCTCCAATTAATTATGGATATAAATTTAAGCCATTAAATCATATTTAGTAGTGTTTTTAATTTCCATTAGTTCATTTTATTTTCCATTAGTAGATGTCTCATCATGCATTTATTTCATTCTTATCTCTTTATTTATTGATTTTGACAATTGTCTTGTATTTCCCAGTTCCTATCATATATATGCTTGTTAGTATTTGTAAATTATCATGACCTAGTTCATCCAAATTTCTATTTTTAGAGGATATATTCTTTATTTTTAGTCTTCTTATACCCAACTATGTTACTACTAGATTTCTATTTGTTTCCTAGATGTGTATTTATCTATGTCATGATTTTTGTAACTACAGAGACTAATTAGAGTTATATTGATCTTATACTATCCTATTTCCTTACCATTATGTAATATTTTATACCATTGATTAATATTTTTATTTCCTTTTTTCTCCTCTTAACATGATTTTTATCCTTAAGACACATTTCCTTAATAATCATTTCATTAACATGAAAAGGTCATGTTGATACCCTTAAGTGTATCATAGGTGCTCTTATTTTTAAATAATACTTCTCATTTTAGAATTTTTAGAATTTAGAGAATGAGTAGTAGGTTTTGGTAATCTAGTTACTTGTGGTGAAATAGAGGTAGAGCAAATTAAACTATTCCACAAATTTATATTGATTGGTGGTTGGGAGCCACCATGGTCCTTATTATATACAATTTTTGAAGCATCTATGTTGATATTAATGAATTATGATCAAATTTATAAACTAAATATTAATCTAAATGAATATTTACAATTGAGTTTAAACTAGAGTGATTTGGTTAAAAAAGAAGCAAAAATAATGGTAGGGAAGGAAGCAAGTATGTGAGTGGTTGTCTTTGTCTCAAACATCGTGATAAGGTTTTAATTTCAACTAAACATGTATTTAACCAATATATAAAGTGAGGTACTAAATAATCAAATCCCACCATATACTAGGAAAATATCTAAGGAAAACATGAAAGAATACAAGTATGAACTAACTCTTCCTTAAAGGTTTACTATTGCCTTCAAATAACATTTTCACATCCTAATGTAGTATAAATAAAATGAAAAAAGGTCTAAGAACATTCAAATAATCTAGCTTAAGCACAAATTAGTAACCCTATATCAAAGATGCACATTTAAAATTCATAAAATCCCTTCAAATTCAATACTTAGAACAAGCAATTGAGAGAGAAGCCATGTAAAAATTGATACAAACAAATTTGGAGACACTTTTCAATATTCCTTGCTTATATTAATTTCTCAAAAGTATACAAGTTTTAGCTCAAATCTCTCCCGTTTTACATAATGGTAATACTACCTTTTATAAAAAGATAGGTAGTACACCGGTTAGTTATGAAATTAGACATATACAAAGATAAGGAAAACTATCCTTTTACATAATTCAAAAATACATTTCCTTTTCCAAAATGGACTGACCTATAGGCAAGCATGCCAATAAACTAGCATATGCCTTAACAAAATAATATTCTACTTTAAAATATTACAATGATTTACATAGAATGGAATATCATTAATTAACTGGTGAGCCCTAGGCTAAAGGGCTCCCTTGTTTCTCCTATAAGATCTTCATGGCTCTTTGATTTTTTTCACTTACTATCTCTAAATATATAGATATAGTCAAGAGATAGTCATGTTCTTGGTCTGTTAAGTCATCAAAACCTCTATCATTTCTAGCCATAGCTACCTTGATGCTTCTTACTTTAGCAATTTTCTCCTATATAGTAAGGATCATGCCCATGACCCTATTGTTGTCATTCCTATATTAGCCCACACTTTTTCTCCTAACCTCTTGCATAACTAGGGTGAACCTATGCTTATACTTATTATCCCCAATTATGCCCATGGAGATAAGTGTGGTAGGATTAGTAATCATTGTACCAAGAAGTTGTTCAATCCTACCTATCAATTCTTGATCATCTCTGAAGAGTATCTCTAAGTGTTTCAACCATGCAATTAGATCCTATATTTTATCCATAATTATACCAATAATTGAGTTCATATGGGCCAAACTAATGGTCTTGAACCCAAGATTCTAGACCATAACCAGTATGTTGATCAACTCTTTCATTTTGTGTCTTGAATTTTTCCATTGGAATAATAAACCCTTGGCTAATTCATCCTAGTGAGCTAAAGGTCTTTACATTGTCTTCATTTATTTTAGGGACTTGAACATGTCATGGAAAGATGCCTCAAACATATTTATCATCTCTTCTAGCACTAAGATGATAGCTTGTGTCTCTAGATTCTCTTTTTCCTTCCTCAAGTTTTCTATCTTTTGATGTAGGCCTTTGATGCTTGATTTTAGTTGGGATGAATGGGCATCTACCAGTCCAATTATGTCCTCTTCATGAATCAAGTGTTCACCAAGTGCTTGACTACCTACTAGAGTTAAGCCTAAAAAAGGCTCAACTCTTTAAAAGGTGAACTCTTCACTCCCAATCATGATCTTCTATATTGTCACCCTCTCCAGACCTACCATCTCTAGATTAAACTACATATTAACTGGTGACTCTATAAATTTTGGGTGTTTTTAGACCTCTATCGTTGTTCTACCTGAGGCTCTAAGAGTGTTCATATGAATACCACTTGACCCTATTATGGTAGTCATCTTAATTTCTTATTCTCTCTTCATTAAGGCCAAAATCCATGGCTTGAAATCATCATGAACGTTAATGTGGACTATCTAGGTCAAGGCCCATGACTACTGCAATGTTGAAATCTTCTTCATTTTCCCATAAATGAACCATTAAAGGATGATTGGTCCATAGATGGGATTATCATCACTAAATAGGTTAACCTCACTTAATAGATAAGTGAAGGTTATATTTGGCTTCTTCTTCCTAATTGGGACCAATGCTAACTCATCCTTCCTCTTTGGGGGTGTAACTGGAACTAGGTCTATTGTAATATTATTCCCTTTTTTATCCTATTTCCTCAACTTGAGTATGAAGTTCCTCAATTTTTTCTTCCTCATCTAACCCATACTCCTTATCCAATACTTTAAGGGCACCCTCTACTATCTCACCAAGTTCCAATGAAATCATATCAATATATTATATTAGAGACTCTGACCTATCAAGATATGTTGAGGATGATGGTCCTTCACTATGTCTCTCTTATAATTTATCTTTTGTAGTTCCTTATGTCATTTGTGATTGAGGATATTGCATTCTAACTTGTGGCTATTCTAGAGGGGGCCTAAATGATGGTCTAGAGAAAAAGTGATATTACAAGGCCCCCATTTTTCCATATCTCACCTAGTGGCTTGTCATCTCTATCTAGCCTGGCCTCAAGATTAATGTTATGCTTCTTTAACCTAGCCAATACCTCTATGAAATTGGTGGATTTGATTTAAATCACATCATAAAAACCTAGCCTATGTTCATAGGATTAATTCATTATTATTGATTTCAAATGGTTAGTGATCTTATAGTGAGGGTCCCATTACCTTAAATCAAATAATTGTAAGTTGAAGGAGTCTCTATGTTTTTAGATGACATTCAGATACTCCTAATTCAGAAATATTATTCTAATGATGGTCAAAGGGAATGGGTGAAGGAGTAATTTCCTTTTCTATTATATGCCATGGTAGATTTGGTATGTAATTTCTTATTCTACCAATTTGGTAAGCATATGGACTAGGAGTTTAAAGGGCTGAACTAGGGTTCCTTCAATTATTATCACTATGTAGTCTGGATACAACCAGATGTCCCCCATTAGCTCTTTGATATTTATTTATTATAGGGATGAAACTACTCATAGGAATCCTTATGATGGATTCTAATAAAGCTAGATAAACATAGTCATAAATAAACTGTATGATGTGTCTATATTTTAAAATGTATAACTTAGAATAGTGGTGGGAGATAGTATGTCTCCCATTAGGTGAGTGATTCTTTATGTCTAGGATATTAGTGATGGCTAAGAGGGCATCTAGGAGATAGGATGTCATGAAAAAGTGGTTGTTGGTTTTATTCTTGATGGTTGTAAATTTTTTCTTTAAACATATTATAATCATTTCTCCAATTGGGGGAGTGAGTCCCTTCTCTACCATGAATTATACATAGGGCACCTAGATCTTATTAACATGTGTGGTGGAAGGGGTTATAGATAACCTATTCAACATGTTCATAATTACTCTGATCCCTTCTCTAAATTAGGTGATTATGATCTTCTTGGTAGGGTATTAGATTACATGGGTTTCAATAAGTATCCATGGGACAAGGATAACATTCAAATCATTCTTGTTTATCCATGCTTAAATTTTGGGAAAGTCTATATAGGGCTTTCCTAGCTTGTATTATATCTCATATTCTAGGGGAGAGTTGCATGCTACCTTTCTAAAAGTACATTCATAGACTATCCAATCTTGCTCAATTTTATAGATGATGAAGATAGGATCAATGACATCAATGTAGTGCAATACCTCAAGTTTCACAACAACATAGTGGAGATCATCCATCTAGAGAGATACTAGGTCATTATACCTATATAAGATTGTAACATTATTATAATCCTCCCTCATAATGGCTTTTATCTCCTCAGTAGTCAAGAAAATCTTGAACTAGTTCCTAATTCTAGTGTTTAGTGCTACAACATCAAAGTTATTATTCCTGAAAACCCTTCCCTCATGGTCTAAATTCAAGTACAACTTTATCTCATCCCTTTATTGTTGCCTTCAATACATCATGATTATTGAACTTACAATTTTTTTCACTAATGGTCTTCAAGTAGCCTTTGGATTAGTTCTCTTACCCAAATTGCAATTGAATTCTTCTTAGCTAGACTAAGATTAATCTGAGTTCAAATTAGGGCTTATTATGAAGGCTAGAGATTTTTATAGCTTTAATGATGATGGCCATTAAAATTTAGGATAATTCATGTCTCCAATTTTATTTATACCCTTACCTTTATACCTTTGCCTTTTCATGCTTACCAAATATTTGATTTTGTCATTTTACGCTTGTGTGATGCCTATGTGGCACCAATTTGGTAACTTTCATGGAATTTTTCATAAATGCCTTAAAGGAACTAGCCATTTTTTTAAAAAAATCCAACTTTTCATTTACACCATCAGATCCTTACTCAGGGATCAACATGGACTATTGATCATGATCTTGTGGCTTGAGAGTTATTGGCTACTTTCATATTGGGCCTTATGGTTATGTCCCTTGGCACATTCATAGGTATTCTGAGCTCTACATTCTATGTAGTGAATATGTGCTTGCCACATGTAAATCTCATGGGCCTTTAGAGGTATGTTGAATAGGCTTCATCAATTATGATCCATTTAATCAATCAGTCCTACTAAAGCATGGATTGTTGATCATGAACCTAGTGATCATACATGATTGGTTCGAAGGATTAATGTTTTTAAGTTTATCAACCCAACTATGTTGTATCAGATCTTTCTTTATGATGAAGCGAGAGTTATTGGATCTATAAATAAGTGAGGTACTTAAGTTAGGATGTATATCAATACAGAAACTTACGCTAAAGTTGTAAGACTAAGGTCTTGTTTATGTTAATAGACACGAATGGCACTTTAGGATTAAGACTTTAGACTAAGTGCATAACAAAGGGGACTAGGATAGGAAAATAAAAGACCCTAAAAACATATACATTAGACTCATTTAAAACATAGGGAACAAAAGAGGGAAAATATAAAGGGACCAAGCATAATTTTTAGTTTAAGGTTTAGTCATGTTAAGGAACACAACCAAGCTCTAATATAAAAATTACGCTAAAGTCTAAAGTGGGTTTTAAAATATTCCCACCAAATTTTCTCTCACCAAATTTAAACTCAAACCAAAGGTCTAATCTAGGGTTTTTTTAAGTAGGGTTTCAGCACATGAAACCAACTATGAGATTTTTTAGATCAAAGGCTAGTAAAAGCCTGAGTGAGGATAAAACTGTGAACATCCCTAGTATGATCCATTGATAAGAGCTCCATGAAACCTTTAAATTAAGATATGAGGGTCAACTATTAGAAAAATTAGGTAAGGTTAAAATAAATCCATGGATAAATGGGCTAATCCTTTAGGTGTGGATGATCTTCAAATTATAATAAAGTGCAAAATACCAAGCTATTAGTGTTAAGGTTCAAAGTGATCACAAGGGTCCCTATTTTTTATAAATGGGGGGTATGTTGACCTCAATAAATAGAGACTTCTAGGGGAAACATAGAAATATGTTAGAACTTAGAGACTCTAGTTCAGACAAATAACTAGGTCATTTACTCTACATGATTAATGCCATTATCAAGATTAGTTCATGATTGAAACAAACCTTACACATGTAAAACTAGGATCAAACATCAAGATAGAGCCATGTTGTGTGTGTGATTTTATTTCACTTACTATTTACCATGGGATTTAGGGGATAACTTCTAGGTTTCATGCCTTTAATCATTAACACTAAGTTGGAGCATGTTTATATATTCATTAATAACCATGCTTCTAGTTTAGGGAAGGCTTGGACATTGCTCTACTGCCAGCTAAACATCCATAACCCTAATTGAGATGAATTTAGATCCACTCATGACCTTGTTACATTACCATCCAGGCATCCATATCCCTGATGGAGATTAATAGAATCACCTTTGCTTGAAAAGATTTTGATTTTATAATCAGTTCTTGTTTTTTTCTATATTTTTTTATAATTTAGGCTTTTAACAAAGGTTAGGAACTAGGGTAGCTAGGTTTAAGGATTTGGTCAAATGTATGATCCCTAGATAATCACCTATAGTTTCAATATTTATCCCAGGCAAGGATGTTTATTAAGTGCAAGCATGACTATACTTTAATAAGATAAGCTTTCATTTTATATTCACAATTCTTATTAAAACTAGGTTCAAGTCAAGATATTGTTTAAGGTCTCATGGAGTGGTTAACCTAGCATGGGTCCTTATTAGTTACTTCAAATCATAACATCAAGCTCATATTTATCACCCATGGTTATCATATGCATGAGGTTCATACCAACATTTTTAAACTTTTGGAGTTGTAAGAAAACTAAGGAATTTTGAGTTATAGGGTGTCTAAAAGGACTTATTAGAATCAAGGAACACAAAAACACAAGCAAACATACAACAAAAAGAAGCAAAGAAAGAATAAAAAGAGAAGAAAACAAACATATACAAACTTATGTATAAATAAGTGATAGGAAGAAAAAAGATGGAGGAAACTAATTATCCTGCCTACATTAACTCTAACCATCTTACAAATTTACTCCATAAAGACCCTAGGAGGAGTAGTAGAGAAGTAATGCTTGTGATACTATCCATTGGTGGGTAGTATGAAATATGATCTTTGTAGGTTTTTTATCTTGAAGGTGTTATCTCCAAGTGTATCTACAATTTGATAGGGGATAATCCACAAAGGTGTGAACTTGCCATGTTTGCCCTTGGGCTCAAATGTTTTGTCCCAAAGATGAACCAAGTCTCCTTGTCTAAACACCTTGATCTTTGATCTCTTGTAAAACCATGAATTTACTATAGTTTTGTGCCTAGTAAAGTTATCAAAATATTCTCATGTATCTTCCATCTAAATAATGTCTAATATCCTTGATTTTATGAATTCTTGGTCTTCTTCTATATACTCTTATGTAAACTTTTAGGTTGGCAGCTTCAGTGTGATGGGGAATATAGGATCTTGGCCATACACCAACAAGAAAGGATATGTTTTAAGAGCCTATTGATTCTTGTTTTATCTACCATAAGGGCACACTTGAGAAGCTTATGACATGTTCTAGGTTTGTCTATAGTAGAATTCTTAATGGATTTCATCAAGTTTTTATTCATTGACTTAGACACTCCATTACCTTGAGGATAATGGTTAGATGAAAAATTGAGAATAATGTTGTTGTCATATTCCTAGTCTATCATCTCTAATGATATGAATTATGTTAGAAATATTGTCATTGATGTCAAAGGTCTAGCATTATTGGTGATAAAGGCCCCATTTCATTTAATGTTGTTTATCTTGGCTAATGTGAGTTAATATTTATTTAATATTAACAAATATATTTTTGGTTTCATATGAGACAAAATAAGGGCCCATGGAGAAGTTGAAGAGCCATGGGGTAAAGATAAAAGAAGGATGGGATGAATTTTCCCATGAAGAGTCATCTTGGGGAATACAAAGAATCAACAAGTGAAGACAAAAGAGTAAGGGCACAATTTTTCATGAAGGGGCACTTTAAAGAATACAAAAAGTCACCAAAGATAAAGACAAAAGTGGGAAGGACGTTTTTGGTCATGAAGGGTCACCACATGAATTTTCAAAGGCTTGAATATGAAGGGTCATACAAGTTTGGCACCATTTTCAATGAGGATTGAAGGGTCACAAAGGGGGAAGGCCAAAGGTCATTTGGAAAGCTATAAATAAAGGCTTGGGAAGCCATTTGTAAACATGAGTGAGAGAGATTGATTTGATATTTTAATATCTAACTTAGAAGAGAAATTTTGAGAGATGAATATGATTTGTATTTGTTATATATAGCTTAAAAGAGCAAAGGTGAGATAGAGGAAAGAGATGTTGTATTGAACTATCATTTGTTGAGATAGCAACATTGAGAGATAGGTGTGTGGTATACACAAAGGGGTTGGTGATCCTGTGGGTTGGTGCTCAGCAAAGGGGTTGGTGCTCCTATGGGTTGGTGTTCACAAATAGTTGCTAGGTTGGTGCTCGGCAAAGGGGTTTGAGGCTCTTGTGGGTTGGTGCTCATGAATTGTAGCTGGGTTGGTACTCGGCAAAGGGGTATGGTGTTCCTATGGGTTGTTCTTCATGAATATTCTTGAGATTGTTCTCCATGGTTTTTCCCACATTGGGTTTCCACATTATATTGGTGTCTCTCTCTATCTTTTGTGATGTTTATTGTTTAAGTTTTATTACATATCTTGAATGTTTGATTAAGTTGAATTTGATAAAGGGAAAGTTTTATAAGATATATGATATATTGATTCACCCCCCCTCTCAGTATATCCCATGCTTAACAATTGGTATTAGAGCCGGTTCCTTTTTGAAAAGTTTTACAGCTTGAAGGTAGATCAAGAAAGCATGATGGCTAGGTCATAGGAAAGATTTTATACAAATAAGGCACCTTTGTTTGATGGGATGAATTATGATTTTTAGAGCATGAGAATGAAGGTTTATTTGATGGCCCTTGGATTTGACATATGGAAATTAGTGGTGGAGGAATATGAAGAGCCATAGACATTTGCAATTACTCTAGCAGAAAAGAAGGCAAGTGAATGTAATGCTAAAGCTTTAAATGTTATTTTATGTGGTTGATGTGAATCTAAATTTGTTAAAGTTATGTAATGTAAATATGCTCATGAAACTTGGGTAAAACTTGAGAATATTTACAAAGGTGATGGAAAGGTTCATCAACCTAAGTTGCAGACTTTTAGAAGGCAGTTTGAAATTTTGAAGATGGAAGAAGAAGAAGATATATCAAGTTATCTTTTGCGAGTTGATCAAGTCATAAATCAGATTCAAGGTCTTGGAGAAACATTGTATGATTCAACGATGGTGCAAAAGGTTTTGATATCTCTACCAATGAGATATGATGCAAGGGTTTTGGCAATTGAAGAGATGAAGAATATAGCCAAGCTAAAGATGGATGAGCTTCATGGTATTCTAATGGCATACGAGATGTGGATAGAACAAGATAAACCCTCAAAGAGAGAAGCAACTTTCAAGACATCAAAGGAGAAATCTAAGATTCAAGAATCAAGTGATAGTTAAAGTGATGATGAAGATGACAATGGAGCACTTTTCATTTGCAAGCCGAAAAGAGGAACAGGTAAATATCAAGGAAAATTACCTTTTAAATGTTTTAATTATGGAAGGATTGGACATTTTTCAGCTAGATGCCTAGGTAAGGTTAATGATGATGAAGAAGAAAATCCTACATATAAGAATAATTTCAAAGGAAAATCTAAGAAGGGTTTCGAGAAGAAGAGCCTGTATTCTAAGGATCTTAGTTCAGATGAAGATAGTGGAGTCAGTGATTTAGAAGAAGAAGAGATTATATTCATGGCCATACATGAAGATGATCAAGAAGAAGAAGAGGAGGAAACTGAAGTGAATATAGAAGGAGAGCTCATTTGTGACTTAGAAGAGTTAGAAGCTATTCAGAAGAAGAATCAAAGATTAAAGTGCCAGATCAAGAAAAATGAATAAGATTAAAAGGAAATGATTGAAGATCTGCAAGCACACTTTGAAGAAGCCAAGAAGAATGAATAAGATCTCACAACACAGTTGGAAATAGAAAGAAAATATTGTGAAAGGTATGTTATTGAAATTGCCACTTTAAAAGAAGATATTAAGAAAGTAGTCAGTGATAAAGTAGTCAGTGATTCAAAATTTTAAGATAGCACTAACATGTTGAATAATATATTTACAAGTCAAAAAAAATATTCAGATAAGATAGGGATCGGTTTTGAAAAGAAAAAGAGCTATGTTGAAGCTCTTACACAAGAGGAAACAAAAAGGGGAGAAGTGAATAATACAGAGGACATTCCAAATAGAGAAGGCTGGAAGGAACAAAGCTATAAAAGGCAATCAAGTCAGAGATATACAGACATGTCTTATTTTTATGGCTATTGTTTTTATTGTAATGGATATGGTCAAAAGAAATTAGAATGTAGAAAAAGAGCTAACAATTTCAAAAATAGGGAGAAGGAAAGTCAAGTAGAGTCAAGCAAAAGCCACAACTCTTTTGCTCCTCTATCAAACTTTGATGAAGAGACCATGGTATGCTACAAGTGCAACAACTTTAGACACATAGCTCGGTATTATAAAAGCATGTTAAAGTCAGTCAATAAGGATCAGAGTTTCAAAGCACCATTCATCAAGAAGAAGGTTTAGACATGTTCATTGAAGAAGAAACAACATGAAGATTCTATGATGGTTTAGACAGCTCTACATATAAGAGGTAAAGATTGGCCATGGTTAATTGATAGTAGATGTTCGAGGCATATGCCAGGAGATAGAAGTAATTTCATTACTCTAAATAAGATCAATGGTGTTACAGTGAGATTTGGAGATAAAACCACTGCTAGGATAGCTAGAAAAGGTACTCTGAGTTTGGATTATGGTAGAACTAAGACTATTTTTTTTTGTATGTATAAGGTCTTAAGCATAATCTGTTGAGTGTTAGTCAAATATGTGATCAAGGATATACATTAAAATTTCATAAAGAAGGTTGTGGGATTAGAAGAAAGATTCAAATGAGTTGATTACAGATGCTCAAAGGATAGGGAACAATGTATATGTTTTGTCAGATATCTTCTCAAAGGGATGATCAAAGGATACATTCAAATATTGGTGAGAGGAGTTGGGAGTAATTTCTATTACTTCCTGCCTTTGATGTTCAGCATCAAGTGAGAGGGAGCTAAGTGTTAGCTCCAAGTACGCCCTTTTCCATTGATGTCAAAGGGGGAGAATAATAGGTACAGGTATAGGTGTAGAAAATAGGTACATGGAACAGTTATAGGTTGCTACAATAAGGGGGAGTTACTATATTTTTTCAAATGATAGTATGTGAAGGTGACAGGATGTGGCAATTTTAGGATTGAGGTTGCCATCAATGACAAAGGGGGAGATTGTTGGAAATATTTTCATTGATGTCAAAGGTCTAGCATTATTGGTGATAAAGGCCCCATTGCATTTAATGTTGTTTATCTTGGCTAATGTGAGTTAATATTTATTTAATATTAATGAATATATTTTTGGTTGCATATGAGACAAAATTAGGGCCCATGGAGAAGTCGAAGAGCCATGGGGTAAAGACAAAAGAAGGATGGGACACATTTTCCCATTAAGAGTCATCTTGGGGAATACCAAGAGTCACCAAGTGAAGACAAAAGAGTAAGGGCACAATTTCTCATGAAGGGACACTTTAAGGAATATGAAAAGTCACCAAAGATAAGGACAAACATGGGAAGGACATTTTTGGTCATGAAGGGTCACCACATGACTTTTCAAAGGCTTGAATATGAAGGGTCATACAAGTTTGGTTCCATTTTCCATGAGGATTGAAGGGTCACAAAGGGGGAAGGCCAAAGGTTATTTGAAAAGCTATAAATAAAGGCTTGAGAAGCCATTTGTAAACATGAGTGAGAGAGGTTGACTTGATATTTTAATATCTAGCTTAGAAGATCAATTATGAGAGATGAATATGATTTGTATTTGTTATATCTAGCTTAGAAGAGCAAAGGTGAGAGAGGAAAGAGATGTTGTATTGAACTATCATTTGTTGAGATAACAACATTGAGAGATAGGAGTGTGGTATACATAAAGGGGTTGGTGCTAGATAGGTGTGTGGTATACATAAAGGGGTTGGTGCTCCTGTGGGTTGGTGCTCATAAATTATTGTTGGGTTGGTGCTCGGCAAAGGGGTTGGTGCTCCTATGGGTTGGTGCTCACGAATAGTTGCTAGGTTGGTGCTCGGCAAAGGGGTTTGAAGCTCTTGTGGGTTGGTGCTCACAAATTGTAGTTGGGTTGGTACTCAACAAAGGGGTATGGTGCGCCTATGGGTTGTTTCTCATGAATATACTTGATATTGTTCTTGGTGGTTTTTCTGACATTGGGTTTCCACATTATATCTAGTGTCTCTCTCTATCTTGTGTGATGTTTATTGTTTGAGTTTTATTGCATATCTTGAATGTTTGATTAAGTAAAATTTGATAAAGGGAAAGTTTTATAAGATATATGATATATTGATTCACCCCCATTTTAGTATATCCCATGCTTAACAAATTATAACCCATTGTCACATACCAAAGAGATTGGAGTCCCAAATCTAGTGCATATCTTTTTTTCTAAAAACTTTATCACCTCTTTTGTTCTATATTGTTTGGTGGCTACTACCTTAGTCCACCTTATGCAATAGGCAATAGATTTCAAAACACACTTTTGGCCTTATAATTAAATGGGGTTGATTACCCTCATAAATTCCAATCCCCATTGGGTAAAAGGTTTGTCAATCATGACTGGTTGTAAAGGCATTGCTGCCTTTGGTTCTTTAGTGTCAAAGATTTGGCATAATGGTATTCTCTCACATGCTTGTGAGCATATTTGAAGATGGTGGGCCAATAGTATCTATCCCTAAGGATATTGTGAGATTTTTTTATCCTAGATAGATGACCACTTCCTAATTTCTCATGAAAAGTGCTCATTACATCAATAACTTCTTCCTTTGAAACACATCTCAAGTACACACCTTCAAAGTTATTTCAATACACTACTCCATTTTGATGACATAATGAGCTACTTTAAGCATTAGATCTCTCTTCTACACCATAGTTAGCCTTATAGAGCAAGTGCCATTAATTAGTAAGTGAACAGTGGAGTCATACTATTCATTAGCTTGGAAGATCATTACATAATACTTAGCTTAGGGCTAGTGTTAAAAATCATTTGAATCAAACCTTGACATCTTACCATTTTTGTATTTTTCATCTTTATGTCATATTCTTGAAGAAAAAAATCCACTTACCTCTTCACTCTCCAAGTTCACATTGACTCAACCTTATCTTAGTGGATGGATCTAATAGAATGGCATGCACTTTGTTCCTAAGAATGTAGTGCCTCTAATTTTCCTGACTGATTTAACTAATGTAAAGGCTTTTTATCAATCAAAGGGTAATTTAACTCAACATTTTTCAAATTAGTACTCATAAAATCAACTAGATGACTAGATCCTTCTATTTTTTGAGCTAAAATTGTAGCAATAGTGTGATCAAAGGAAAAAGAGTAGAGATAAAAATACTTTGAAAAGACAAGACATATCAAAACTTGAGCTTGATTGCATCTTTGATATCTCCAAAGGCCTTTTTTGACTCTTTATTCCCTGAAACTTTAACATCTTTATTTAGCATATCATTTAATGGCTTGATAATTTCTACAAAGATAGAAATGAATTTTCTCACAAAGTTTATTTTACCAAAAAATGATTTCAATTCCTTTCTACTATTGGGAGGCTCTATCTTAGATATAGCTTCCACTCTTTCAAGATCAATGGAAATTCAATATTTAGTGATAACGTGGCCTAACAATTTACCTTCAGTGATACAAAAAATGCTCTTCTTAGGTTTAAGGGAAATACCATACCTTATACACATTTATAATACCTACTATAAATTCATGAAATGGTCCTCCCTATTCTTAGATAAAATAGTTAGATCATCCATGTAAATAATGATACACTTACCAATTAAGCCTTGGAATGCATGGTCTATGGCCCTTTGAAAAGTGGCTCTTGTATTTATCAATCCAAAATGCATTCTCTTGTATGAAAATGCACCCCACTTAGTTTTAAATATTGTATTCATTCTATCTTATTTGTCTACTAGCTCCTGATTGTATCTTGAAAAACCATCAAGAAAGGACATCATGGCTGAACCTGAAATAATTTACATCACTTGGTCAAGAGAGGGAAGTGTTATCACTCTAGAGAACACCCTGTTTGAAGATGTGTAAAAAACACCCTCTCTCTAGATGATACAATTATAAATTATTATAGTGTGCATGAATATGTATTGATAATAACCTCTAGAGAGGGTTGGTTACCTTAAGATTTATATTTGAAAACTAAACTATTTTGATTTTTTGGGATGGAAAGGGAGAAGGAAACTGAAATGTAAAATCTTATATAATTGGGTGATGTACCTAAATGATTGGTATTATCTAAAATATTTATAAAAATAAGTAAGATACACATATGAATTTTAAATAAAACTCTGCATTCAATCTTGAACATCAATGTTTCAAAAGAAGGCCTGAAAGAAGTTTGTAAAGTAAATTCAAATCTTAGCTCTTCAAATGACCTATAGAGGATGATATTTTCATAGTAGGTGTGGAAAGAACCTACAAAAATGGAAATTAGATGACACTTTTATGCTGTTACATAGTTAGATTACACTCTGTTTTGATCCAAGAAACACATGCAAAAATTCTTCTTTATTTGATAAATGGTGTCAATTACAATTTTTTCTCTGCTCTAAGAATTAAATGGAAAAAAGGATTCAAAAAGCCAATATATAATTCTAAAAATTTAAATAAATCCAAATAAGCATGGGAAATAGAAGGATCAGTCTTATTTGAGTTAAAATAAGACTAAAATATTTTACAATATTAAATAAAGGCTTTAAAATCTTCCAAGTCTTCAAAAATTGCTTGTTCTTCATTTTTGGCATATAATTGAGAAGTGGTGGGCCCATGTTGACTTGTCATCCTTATTTTCATGAAAATAAAACCAAAAATTAAAAGATAAATCCATATTAAATTTGGGTTTAAGTTCTTTAATTTCTTTATCTTGCATGAAAAGCATGGGAGATGAATGAAACTAGTCAAACTAGTCAACCAAAGAGATTTGACCCTTAAGGACTAGTTAACTCAACTTGAGCTCAACTTGAATGAATTGGAAATTTTGGATTGAATTTAGAATTATATATGCACTTAAAAAACATATATTTCATGTGGTAACTCCAAAATTAATTCATTTTATATATTTTCAATGCCATTCTTTACTTGCTTGATTGACCAATTAAGCCTATTAGGCCAATTAGGCCTAATAGCCTATCTTATTGCATTTAGACTCCATTAAACCTAAAAAAAGATGCCATGACACCTGAAAAAATTAATTAAATGTACCTAAAAAGAATTTCTCATCACAATATATTTGATTTTGATGAGAAAACACTCGTCATTCAGTCAACAAGGTTGACTAGGCCTATTTTGCTCCATTTTCCTATAGACTAGCAATTTTGATTGAGATGGTTGGGAAACTTATAAGATGATTTATAAAAAAATTAAAATTTTAGGATTAATAAAAATTCTTAGTTTTTTATCTCCATTTATTATATTTCATTGAAGTGTCATATACTTCCTTTTACATGCTTTTTTCCACAAACAACATGATTTATTCCTTCATCCATATGATTCCATGCATAAAATTGAAATTTATGGAATAATATTTGAGTTTAATTTAAATTTTAAAAGTTTTTAGGCTGATCCATGATTATTGTATGGAAATAAAATCAACTTTTTTTAAAACTAGTTTTTTTAAGATTTTCAGTGAGCTTCAAAGCTAAATCTTCAAAATGATGATTCATGAAGTACATACCTCCAAATACAAAAATATTCTCATTTATGTATACCAAACTTACCCCCATAACATCCTTTAAAATATTTGGTTCCCATGCAAAATATATAAAAATTTACCATGTGGAGAAATTTGCCTATGGGGTTTTGACTATATTTTGGGCTACCTACACTCTTAATGATTATTCATAAAGCAAAAAGCATAAAATGGTCTCAAATTTTTATTAATTATAATTAAATATTTATACTCAAAACATGATAATATTTTTTGGCCAAACTCCACATGTGGTGAAAGATATGAGATCTGAACATGAGGTTAGGAAGGGTGTCTAAAACTGTAAAAAGTGAAAATTTCACCAAATGAAAATAAATATTCACCTACTTACCAATTAATAAAAAATAATAATGGGTTCTATAACATGACATCAAAACACTTTAAAATCACATTTTTCTTAAAAATTCAAAAAACCCCTTTTTACCCTATATGCTTATTTACTTGCATAAGCTTGTATAAGCATGGTTTACTTAAAATTTAGAATTTTTAAACTCTTTAAAGGTATAATTATGATGTAAAAACATAATAAAATGCCTTTAAAACTTTTACATATACTTAGAAGCTTCTATAGCAATCTAGAATGATGTCTGCTCCAATGGTGATCTCTAATGAACATGTTGAGGACTGTTACAAAATAAAAAGTATCTCCACTAATCCAATGGACATGAAATTTTTTCAAAAGGTTACCAAATTCATGATGACCTTATGTATAAAATTTTAGGTTTTTAATCCTCAATTTCCTTTAAAATTGACCCATTGTGCATGGACTGCTTGCATATTTAAACTTGACAATACTCTTTTAAAATGATAATAACCCATTTACAATACATTTTTCATGTTTTTTTTTTACCAAAATTAGTGATTTTAGACCAAAATTTATTGGTTTAACATAATAAAAAGGTATATTTATGATATTTAGTAAATTTTTGAATGATAGGGGTAGTAATTTGACCTTGATAGGTCAAATTACTAATAGGAAGAGGATAATTATCCTTTTTAGATGCTCTATTTAGATTTATAAAGTCAATAAATAGTATAATTTCACCATTCTTCTTTTTGAATGGCACCATATTGGTGACCCAAGTAGAGTTCCTAATGGGAAATACAATTTTGGCATGTAACAATCTCTTGACTTTCTTGAAGATTATGGGTTCTAAGATAGGATTCATAGGTCTTTCTTTCTTCCTGAAAGGCTTGTAATTTTCTTTGAGAGGTATAGCATGGGTGATGAGTCTTGGAAAAAAATATTCAAGTCATCATATGACGAAGCTATCAATCCTTATATTTTGTCAACAACTCTTTGGCTCTCTTATTTTTAACACTTGTCCAAGCTTTTCTAATGTTAACCAGCTGAGGTTAATCTTGAGGTCCAAGATCAATTGCATTGCAATCCTTTCCACTTACCTTGGGAGTCTAAGAAGCTTCAACTAGCTTATCTTGATCAATAAAATTTCTAAGGAAATTATTCCTTTGGGGATTTTTTTCTCATTCAATTGAATGACTTTTCCAACAAACTTGCACTCTCTAAATGCATCTTCATCAGCGTTGTCAATGATCTGATCCTCAAATGCTCTTAAACTAGTCATGAAGTTTAGATTTATTTGTCATCACTAAAGACATGTATATGGTTTACATTATTTGGGATAGAAGGGAAAGGTATCATCTCGATGCTAAAGTTTAGGGAATATTGGTCAAGCATTAGATTAGCTACAATAGAGGCAAGTTCATCAGTAGTTCTATTTTCCTCCCTAGGGATCAAATCAATATTGAAGGCATCAAAATAATAGACTCTAAAATAATCAGGCAAAACAATGTCAATAAAATTAATATCCATAGTCTTCTTTTCAAAAGATGGTTCACTATTCTTATTGTTGTGTAATTTATCATTATTAAACTTATTATTGGGCCTATTGAATATTTTAAAAGAGAATTTTCTTCCAAAATTTTATCTAGTATTACCCACTTGTTTTTATAGCTAAAGGAAATTAGTGCTCAATTTTTGGACCATTTTTAGAATGGACTTATTCTCACTTTCGAGGTTTTTGAATTATGGATTTGGTTGTTATGGGTAACATTGGATGTTACTAAGAACTTTTCATCATTTTAATTAAATACATTGTTATCAAGGTGATTCAAAAACCCCAAATTTAGGTTAGGAGTAACATGTCTTAGAGGTAATTAGTTTAGCTTTGGGAGCTGGTTGAGAGCAAGCAAATTATAGTTATTATTAGGAAATACATTCAAGGTAGGCATATGTAGATTTACATTGGGGACAAAGTAGTCCATTTTACCTTATGGTTGAATTTGGTCATTAATGATGATATCCTTAGTATAGGCTAAAGCTAGTGTGTTCATAAGACCTACAACCTTATTGATGAATACTGAAGTTATAGGATCAAGAACATCTTTTTATATTCCCAAGTCTAATGCCTAATCAAGTTTATAAGGGTCAATGGTCCCATTGTACATCTTCTAGAACATAGCATTAAAATATCATATAGGTTCATTAACATCCCTTTTGAGGGTGATAAATTGTTGGTACAGGACACATGGGCTGATGATTTTGCCAAACTAGTCAATAAAGATGTTAAAATCATCCAAAGTGGTAATGCAATCATTAGGTATATTAAGGATCAAATAATATTCATAAATTTTAAATGTAAAATGGAACAACCTACATGCTACATCCTCATGAGTTATGTTCAACAATATCACTATAGCCTTAAATGATTTAACATGGTATTCTGTTGTTATAATACCACTAAGACTAAAAGTTGGCAAATACTTTTTAGGATGTTGAGGAAGGTAATAGAATACACCTTTTAAATTTATAGGAGATCTTCCTAACCAATCCATACCTTTATTAAGGTTGAATGTAGGGGTATCTTAGAGTGGTAAATTTGGTAAAGACTTTGAATGCCTAAGTCTACCTTAGTCTCATCTAGCTCTCCTATGGACTTCCAACTCAAATAGAGTCTCTATTGTCTCATAGTGTGACCTTGTTCAAATTATTGGTAGTTTAAAATTGATAACTTTAGATAATATTTGAGATATGATGTGTCAAACCAACCTCTACAAATAAAAAGACTTAGATTTGCACATTAAGCTAATTTTACAAAGATATATGTAGAAAACAACAAAGCACATCATTTTTAGCTAAGTTAGATAAAAGATGTGTCTAATTATGAAAATAAGGTTAATATTTACAATTGTAAGCCCAAATAAACTCAAATATATAAAATATCTACCAATATTTGATCAAAATAGGCTATTCTAACCTTAAATACTATGGATTCTTAGGTCTTAAGTTATCTTTACCTGAACTAAGCATCTAACTTTAAAGAATTTTGATCTTTGTCTAAAGGAAGCATAAAAATGGGTCAAAGACCACAAAGATAAATTATCTTTATGATTTTGAGAAAATAATTATGCAAATCCACAAAGATAGCACCAACCTTTGATCAACACATACTACGAATAGCAAAGATTCAACAAATTCACAAAGATTCCCTCCTTCTAGTGCTAGCAAAGCTCATATTGTTGATTCCCCTAAGTGTATCATAAGTTTGGTTAGTGTTTAAAGAACACTTCTCATTTTAAAATTCTAAGAATTCAAAGCATGAGTAGTAGGTTTTGGTAATCTAGTTACTTGTGGTAAAATAGAGGTAGAGAAAATTAAATTATTCCAAAAATTTATATTGATTGGTGGTTAGGAGTAGCCATGGTCCTTATTCTATGAAAATTTTTAAGCATCTATCTTAATCTTAGTGAATTATGATTAAAGTTTTAAACTAAAGATTAATCTAATTGAATATTTATAGTGGAGTTTAAACTAGAATGATTTGGTCAAAATAGAAGCAAAAGGAAGCATAGGGTAGGATACAAGTATGTGAGTGCTTGTCTTTGTCTCAAAAATCATTAAAAGTTTTTAATTTTAATTGAACACTCATTTAACCAATATATAAGGAAAAGTAGCATATGCTCAAATCCTACCATATATTAGTTAAAAATCTAAGGAAAACATGAAAGAATACAAGTATGAACTAACTTTGGCTTAAAGGTTTACTATTGCATTCAAATAACATTTGCACATCCTAATTTAGATAAAATAAAATGAAACGAAGTCTAAGAACATTCAACTAATCTAGATTCAACATAAATTAGTAACCTTGTATCAAAGAGGCACATTTAAAATTCATAAAACCCTTAAAATTCAAGACTAGAACAAGAAATTAAGAGAGAAGCCATGTAACAATTAATAGAAAAAAATTTGGACAAACTTCTTAGCATTCCTTGCTTATATTAATTTCTTAAAATTATATAAGTTTTAAATCAAAACTCTCACCATTTACACAATGGTAATACTACCTTTTATAGGAGAATAAGCTAGTATCCTAGTCAGCCATGATATTAGACATGTAAAAAGATAAGGATAGCTGTCCTTTTACATAGTTATAGAATACATTTCATTTTCCAAAATAGACTAACTTATAGGAAAACATGTTAAAAAACTAACATATTACTTTATAAAATAATATTCCACTTTCATATGTTTATAAGGCCTTACATAGAATGTAATATCATTAATTAACTAGTGGGCCTCGAGCTAAAGGGCTCACTTATTGCTCTTGCAAAATATTCATGGCTCTTTGATGCTATTCACTGAATAGCTCCAAATTGATAGTTGGCTTCAAGATATACTCATCCTCTTGGTCCACTAATTCATCAAAATCTCTATCATTTCTAGCTATAGCTTCCTTGATGCTTCCTTCTTCAACAATTTTATTCTTTGCAGTCAAGATCATGTCCATGACCTTGCTATTAACATTCTAAGATTTTCCCACACTTTTGCTCCTAGCCTATTTCATAACTAGGGTGACCCTGTGCATATACTCATCATCCCAAAATATGCCCATGGATCTAAGTGTGATAGGATTAGTGATCATTATACCAAGAAATTATTCAATCCTACCTATCAATTCTTGATCATCTCTCAAGTGTTTTAACCATGCACTTAGATCTTGGATTCTATCCATAATTATTTACATAATTGAGTTTAGATGGGCCAAGCTAATGGTCCTAAACCTAAGAATCTGGTCCTCAACTAGTATGTTGACCAACTCTTTCATTTGGTCTCTTAATTTTTTCCATTGGGATAATGAACCCTTTACTAATTCATCTTGGTGAGCTAAAGGACTCTACCTTATCTTCATTTATTTTAGGGACTTAAACATATCATGGAAATATTCCTCAAACATATTTATCATCTATTTTAGCACTAACATGATAGCTTGTGTCTCTAGATTCTCTTTTTCCTTCTTTAGGTTTTCTATCTTTTGATATGGGCCTTTGATGCCTAATTTTAGTTAGGATGAATAGGCATCAAGCGGTCCAACTATGTCCTCCTCATGAATTATGTGTTCACCATGTGATTGACCACCTATTAAAGTTAAGCCTAAAAAAGGCTCCACTATTATAAAGGTGATATCCTCACTCCCAATAATGGTCTTCTTTGTTATCACCATCTCTAGGCCTACCATCTCTAGATTGAACTACATGTTGACTAGTGACTCTGTAACTTTTGGGGGTTCTAAGACCTCCATCCATGAGTTTCTTGAGGCTCTAGGAGCATCCATATTAATTCCACTTGACCTTGTTATGGTGGTCATCTTCATTTATTCTTCTTCCTTGATTAAGGCCATAATTTATGGCTTGAACTCATCATGAACATCAATGTGAACTTTCTGGGTCAAGGCCCATGATTGTTGCAATGTTGGAATCTTCTACATTTTCTCATAAATGAACCATTCAAGGATGATTACCCCATGAATGGGATTCTCATCAATAAATAGGTTAACCTCACTCAAGGGATGAGTAAATGTTATATTTATCTTCTTATTCCTAATGGAGACCAATGTCAACTCATTCTTTCTCTTTTGGGATGTAACTATAACTACATCCATTTTAATCTCCTTTCATTTTTCTTGTCCTATTTCCTTGGCTTGGGATTGAATTTTCTTAGTTTATTATTCCTCATCTAACCCATATGCCTTAGCTAGTAGTTTAAGGGCACCCTCTACTATCTCACCAGGTTCTAATATAATCATCTCAATATATTCTATTGGAGACTCTAGCCTGTCAGGCTAAGTTGAGGATGATGGTCCTTCACCAAGTCTCTCTTCTAATTTCTATTTTCTAGTTCCCTATGTCACTTATGCTTGAGGTTATTGCATTCTAACTTGTGGTTGTTCTAGAAGGGTCCTAAAGGATGGTCCAAAAAATAAGTGATATTGTAAGGGACCCATTTTCCATATCTCACCTAGTGTCTTATCATATCTATCCAACCTAGCCTCAATCTTGATTTTATTCTTCTTTAACTTGGCTAATACCTCTATGAAATTGGTGGCTCTAATTTATATCATGTCATAAAGACCTAGCCTATGTTCATAGGGGTAATTCATTGTTATTTATTTCAAATGGTTAATGACCTAATCATGAGGGTCACATTTCTTGAGCTCATCTAATTATAATTTGAAGGAGTATCTATGTTTTGAGATGACATTCACATGCTCCCAGTTTTGAAATATTATTCTACTGATGGTCAAAGGGAAGGGGTGAAGGAGTAATTTAATATTATATTTGTATACACCATATATACTATGGTAGAGTTGGTATGCAATTTATTATTCTACCAATTTGGTTGTCACATGGATTGGGAGCTTGAAGGGTTGAACTACAGTTCTTTCAATTCTTATCACTGTACAGTTTAGATAAAACTAGATGTCCCCAATTAACTCTACATATTTCTTGATTAGAGGTTTGACCTTTCTCATGGGAATCCCTATGATGTATTTTAATAAATTTGGATAAACATAGTCACAAATAAATTATATGTTGTGTCTATATTTAAAAATGTGCAACTTGGAATAGTTGTGAGAGACAATATGTCTCCCATTGGGTGACCAATTCTTTATGTATGGGAACTTAGTGGTATCCAAAATGGAATATAAGAGATATGAAATCATGAAAAATTAGTTTATAGTTTTCTTTATGATGGATATGAATTTTTGCTTCAAACCTATGTTAATCATTTCTCTAATTGGGGAAGTGATTCACTTCTTTACCATGAAATATACATAGGGCACCCAGATCTTATTAACATGTATGGTGGAAGGGGATATAGATAACCTATTCAACAAGGTCATAATTACTCTAACCCCTTCCATAAATTTAGTCATTGTGATATTCTTGGTAGGGTATTGGATTACATGGGCTCCAATGAGTAGCCATAAAGCAAGGATAACATTCAAGTAATTATTGTGTCTATGCTTTAATTGTGGGAAAGTATATTCAAGGCTTGAATATCTTGTATTAGCTCTCATATTCCATGGTGTAAATGTATTCTATCTTTCTAAAATTAAAATCATGGACTATCCAATATTTCTCAATTTTACAATCGATGAAAATAGGAGCAAGGACATCAATGCAGTGCAATACCTCAGGTTTCATAGAAACATAGTGGAGGCTAGACATTTGGATGGATAATATGTCATTGTACCTCGATAGGATTTTAGCATTATTATTATCCTCCCTTGTAATGGCTTCCATCTCCTTAGTATTCTAAAAAATCTCAAACTAGTTCTTAGTTCTAGTGTCTAGTGCTACAACATCAAAGTTAGTATCCTTGAAAACCCTCCCCTCATGGTCTGAAGTCAAGTAAAACTCTATCTCATCCCTTTTTTTACCTTAAAGCTACCATGACTATGGAACTTGAAATTTTTTCACTAATTTTATTCAAGTAGCCTCTAGATTAGTTTTTTCCTTCCTAAATTGTAACTGAATTCTTCTTGGTTCAACTGTCATTAATCTGAGTTTAAATTAGGGCTATTTATGGAGGCTAGAGTTTTTTACAGCTTTAATGATGATATATATTTGAATTTAGTCTCAATCATGTCTCAAATTTGATTTAAACCCCTAAATTTATACCTTTTCCTTTTCATGCCTATCAAATCTTTGATTTTTCCATTTTGTGCTTGTGTGGTGCCTATGTGGTGCCAATTTGTCAACTTTCACAACATTTTTCATAAATACATTAAAGGAACTAGACATTATCTTTTTAAAATCCAAATTTTCCTTTAGAGGATTGGATCCTTGCTTAGGTATCAATATGAACCATTGATCATGATCCCAAGACTTGAAATTTATTGGTTGATTTTGTATCAGGTCCCGTGTTTATGCCACTTGGCACATTTGTAGGTATTTTGAGCTCTAAATTATATGTAGTTAATGTGTGCTCACCACATGTCAATCTTATGAGCCTTTGAATTTCTATTTAATAGTGTTCATTGATTGCACTCCATTTGATCAATTAGTCCTATTAAAGTGTGGATAATTGATCATGATCCTAGTGATAATATGGGATTATTATGAAGGATCAATGCTTTTAAGTTTGTCAAGCCAAATATGATATGTTGGATCTTTATTTATAATGAAGTGATAGCCATTATATATACAAAGAAGTGAGGTGATTAAGTTAGGATATGGGTCAATACAGGAAATTAGGCTAAAATTTTAAGACTAAGGTCTTGTTTGTGTTAATCAACATGAATGGGCTCTTAGGATTAAGGCTTTAGACTAAGTGTATAGAAAAGGGGACTAGGATAAGAAAATAAAAGACCCTAAAAACATATACATTAGACCTAGTTAAAACATAGGGAACAAAAGAGGGAAAACATAAAGGGACAAATCATGATTTTTAGGTTAAGGTTTGGTCATGTTAATAAACATGACCAAGCCTTAATATAAAAATTGGGCTCAAGTCTAAAGTAGGTTTTAAAATATTCTTGACAAATTTACTCTTGCCAAATTTAAATTCAAATCAAAGGTCTAAGCTAGAGTTTTTAAAGTAGGATTTCAGCACATGAATTCAATTGTGACATTTTTTAGATCAAAGGCTAGTAAAAGCCTAAGTGAGGATAAAAATTGTGAACATCCCCATCATGATCCATTGATAAGAGATCCATGAAACATAGAACCTAAGACATGAGGGTCAACTGTTAGCAACATTAGGTAAGGTTAAATCAAAGCCATGGAAAATTGGGCCAATCCATTAGGTGTGGATGATATTCAAATTCTAATAAAGTGTAAAATATCAAGCTATCAGTGTTAAGCTTCAAAGTGATCACAA
The DNA here is from genome assembly GCA_037957365.1 of Torreya grandis. NCBI lineage: Eukaryota > Viridiplantae > Streptophyta > Pinopsida > Cupressales > Taxaceae > Torreya > Torreya grandis. The sequence goes on along the minus strand of JARHVA010003877.1, from coordinate 128,156 downwards.
GGGTCCCTATTTTTTAGAAATGGGGGATATGTTGACCTAAATATGACAATAGTGAATATTGTGATTTTTGATGAGGATTTTCTATTACCATTGTGTCATATTTCATGCCAACATTTAGAATTTTATTTTTCTCATCTCTTTATCTTTTTTCTTCTTCCTACTATTATTGTTTCTTGTTCTACATTAGTCAATACTAAATTTCAATTACTCTTATTAATCAATATAGTGTTTATTCCATTTATTCTCTTATTGATGTATAACAATGACCATACTGACCCCATATTTTTAAATTTCTCATTTCATAAAAATATGGAAGAAACTAAGACCAAATTAGTTCATAAATTATCCTAACCTCTTATTATTGTGTAAAATTTAATACTGGAGGTTCATAGTTTTTTGTCCCTTTTCTTTCCCATCCTCTAGTTCTACCCATGGATGATACCTTTTTCTCTAGTGACCATATTTTTTATGTGTGGAGAAATATGTTAACATTTTTAAATATGTAATAATATTATTTCATGCCACCATGCATTATTATAAACTGTAGACCCATGAATGGAAATTTTTAATTTTATCTTTTCATGGAATAAAATTCCATTATTTTCTTTAGTATTTCCATTTTTTATTACAATGTATATTTTGGTAAATGGAGCCTTAGTATTTTATTTCACCTTAATTTTATTCCTTATTTTCCTTCTTATCTATTATATGGTAAAAGTGTCCCACTAGTATGTTGTGACAACATTAGACAACTAGTTTCCAAGAAATCTATGTTTTGGGTACCACAATAGCCTTTTAAGCTTACTTAGATGGGAGGATAGTGTTTACCTAGTAGGGAAGTGACACTATCTTTGAATATAAAATTAATAATTGGTTTAGGGTATTATAGGAGCATCTACCAATAATTTATCCAACTAGAAGGATAGTGTCACCTTGTAAGTTATTTCCTTGATGATTCTACCACCATGCACCATAGTTGTCTACGGTGTAGAGTTTCAATCTAGCATCATTTAAAAATCCTTGTCTCAGGTTCCCTGCTAATTTTTGTAGCTTTATTATGCCTAAGTTTAATATAATTTTAACTATATATGGACCAAGCCATCTTATTTTCAACTTTGCCAAATTTTTATATTTACTATCATAGAGTAACACCTTATCTCCAACTTGAAATTCTTTTATCTTTATATGCCTATCATGCTTGATTTTTGGCACCTCTTTTCTTATGTTTCATTATATACTTATAAAAACCTTTTTTCATCTAGTTTTTATAATTTCATCAATCTTTCTTGAATATAATACTTATAATTCACCAAAATGTGATTGTAAGTTGTAAACTTGATAGTATGTATTCCATAGGCATCACACCTTGTAATTTGTAGGCTAACTGGAAGGGATAATATTTAGTTATTCATTTGAAAGTGGTGAAATAATCCCTTAATATTATTGGTATTTTTGTATCCCAATCCCCTAGCTTGGTGTTACATACTTTTGTTATTACTTTCTTCAATACTTAATTGAATGCTTCAATATTGCCATTGGATTGTGGATGGTAGGGAGCACTTTTATGATGTTTTATTAATAAATGTTTTATCAATTTTGTAATTTTTTTATCAACAAAGTGTTTCCTTGATGACTCATTATGCTTAAAGGGCATGCAAACCTTTTAATTATGTTTTCATACAATAATGTTATAGGTGTCTTCATGGTACAATCTTTATTTGGAATTACTTATACTTACCTTGTGAGATATTATGTTCTAGCAATAGTGAATCTAACATTTACTTTTATTTCCATAATTTTGATAGGACTGATAAAATCAATTTTGTATTTTTCAAATAGAGCTACTTCCAAAACTAGGTGGAGGGGTATCTCATCTCTAGCATTTGGACCCATACTTTGACAAACATTAAAAATTCTTGCATACTAATGTGCATCTTTGAAAAGTAATGGCCACTAGAGGCCTAATAATAGTATTTTATTTCATATGTATTATCCCAAGTCATGTCCTCCTGTAACTCCATCATGTGCCTCTCTTAAAATATTTTGTCATTCATGCAGTATGCTACCCACTATAACACTTTATCTCTTCATTTTTATACAAATACTCTTCAATTAGTGTGAAAAGAAACACCTAAATCATCAATATTTTATTTTACAATGTACTATATTCCTCTATAAACTCTCCTTTAGATAAAAACTATACAAAATATTCCATGTCCTTAGGTATTACTTCTACACAGAAGAGGTGAGCTATAAGAAACTCATCATCAATTGGTCTTACATCTTATCCTATCATTATTCTAGATAAATAATCAGGTTCATTATTTGTTTTTTGAGGTTTCACCATAATCTTAATGTCAAATTCTTAGAACAACATGATCCAACACTAGATTCTCTATTGTATTACTAGTCTATTTATTATATATTCAAGTGGCTCATGATTTATAAAAAATGTAAATGGGGTTGATAATAAGTAATGTTTAAACTTTTACACAGCGTAGATAATAGTAATTTATTCCCTCTCTATCTTGGAGTAATTCATGTCTTCTCTTGCTAATTTTATACTATCAAATGAAATTGGGTGGTATATATTTCCTTGCAGTTGTGCTAGGACTTCCTCTATTAAGATCCCTAATGCATCAACATGTACATGAAATGAAATCTATTTAATCTATAAATACTAATATTAGAGAATCCATGACTTTATTATTAAGTATATTAAAATATTCTTGGAATTATCTTGACCAATATAATGGTTTGATATTCTACTTTTAAAATAATTATTCAATAGGAGCATTGATAGTTACATGATTACTTATAAACTAGTGATGATATATGGTATACCCCAATACTGTTTGAACCTAATTTTGGGACATGGGTGGTAGAAATTTAATTATTATGGTGGTTTTGAGTGTATTTATCATCAACCATTATTTGCATATGATGTGACCTAAAAACATTCTAAAAGTTGTAGAAAAAATATATCCTTGACATTGAGTGATATTTTTAGCTACCCATATTTCTAAGACATCATTCTTAGTGCTTGTACATGATTTATGATTAACTTATAAATTATCCAATCATCCAAATATACTTCTAAAAATTCATGAATAAAGTCTCTAAAGGCATTCACCATTATGTGACTAAATATTATTAGTTCATTATTTAATCCAAATTGCATACAGGTAAACATGAAAGATCTCCATTCCATGGCAAATGTATTTTTTAGCCTATCTTCTAGTACTATCTTGACCTGATGGTATCCTGAGAATCCATCAGTCAAAGATTATACCTCTTTACCTCTGACACTTTATAATATTTCCTTAGTTAATGGAGAAGGGAATGGGTCATGAAATCAATCCTTATTTAGTTCCCTATAAATTAACACATAAACCTATCTCACTACTTCTTTTATTTTGTATTACCATAGAGCTTATCCATTCAATATCTTCTACCAGTGTTATAATACCTCTAGCTAGCATTTTATCTAGTTCAACCTTAAATTTGACCCTTACATTATGATTTATCATTTATGGTCATTTCCATAATGGTTTTAGAGTATTATTTTAAATTAATATTCATAGTACCTACATCTTCCTTCATTCCTTTGAGTTTATTAAATGTTCATGGAAAAAAATCTTTCTCTACCTCTTCTTCAGCCTAGTAATTTCTTACCTTTGTTAATTTTGGTTTTCCTTCTGTGGTAATATTATCTTCCATAATTTTGAGTGGTTGGTATAAATATTATGTTATATTCTCATTGGTATCAAGGATTTGTCTTTCACCTTATACAAAGTTGATTTTTATATTTTCTAGTTTTTCTTCATCGTCTTTTTCATTCTTTGTAATTTTGTGCCAATATGCCATCTTCTCTTTTTATTTTATTCTTGTAGTTATTCCTATGATGTTTAATAATTATTTTACAATTTTTATAATTTTTCCCATCATTATAGATGGCACAATGGTCTTTCTTCTATTTTTATTTTGGATAATTATTGTTTTGATACCACATCCTCCATGAATAATAACATTTTAATCTTCTGTAGTTCCCTACACACTCTAGTATCTAGATCCTAGAAGTTACATGTTCTATAGAAATCCATATTAAAGTCTATCCATGTATTTATCCCTTTCTAAATTTATTTATGTAGGTATTGTATGAAATAAAAACTAGGCAATTTTGTAACTATCTTACTCTATAATATCCAAACTCAAAGAAGGTACTCAATTAACAAGTACACTTGGGAATATGTTTAAATTGGGGTCATGACAAATAATGGATCCATAAACCTATACTAAGGGATATATTATCACACTATGGCAAAGGAAATATTTCTAAGGCCTTTATTAAAATGCCATCTTGTGATAACCCTAGTTAGGTCTTATGATTGTAAATAATATTAAGCAAGTTAATCTACTAAACAAATATGCAAACTAATATAGTAAATGCATATGCAAGCTAATCTAGTGTTCACTAAATCTTGAGGCATAAATAGGGAATATAATAAACATGCAAAGATAAATATATAGATAACATATAAATCATCTAAGAAAGGATGGATAAAATTTAATATACATGAACTCTACAACATCTACTTATTGAAATATTAAGGGATATGAATGTAATTACCTTATTGAAGTGAAATTCTCAAGCCTTAATCTCTCTCTTGGTCAATGGTAATTTGAAAGAGTTTCTTGTGGCATTTTAAGGATAAGAAGGACCAATAAACTCTAGGATACAAGACTTATCCTATGCATCTAATACTTTGATAATATGAGTGTTGGAAATATTGTCATTGATGTCAAAGGTTTAGCATTATTGGTGATAAAGGCCGCATTGCATTTAATGTTGTTTATCTTGGCTAATGTGACTTAATATTTATTTAATATTAATGAATATATTTTTGGTTGCATATGAGACAAAAGAAGGGCCCAAGGAGAAGTCGAAGAGCCACGGGGTAAAGACAAAAGAAGGATGGGACACATTTTCCCATGAAGAGTCATCTTGGGGAATACCAAGAGTCACCAAGTGAAGACAAAAGAGGAAGGGCACAATTTTTCATGAAGGGACAGTTTAAGGAATATGAAAAGTCACCAAGATGAAGACAAAAGAGGGGAGGATGTTTCTGGTCATGAAGAGTCACCACATGACTTTTCAAAGTCTTGAATATGAAGGGTCATACAAGTTTGGCACCATTTTCCATGAGGATTGAAGGGTCATAAAGGGGAAAGGCCAAAGGTCATTTGGAAATATATAAATAAAGGCTCGAGAAGCCATTTGTAAACATGATATATAGAGGTTGATTTGATATTGTAATATCTAGCTTAGAAGAGTAATTGTGAGAGATGAATATGATTTGTATTTGTTATATCTAGCTTAGAAGAGCAAAGGTGAGAGAGAGGAAAGAGATGTTGTATTGAACTATCATTTGTTGAGATAACAACATTGAGAGATAGGTGTGTGGTATACACAAAGGGGTTGGTGCTCACGAATTGTTTCTAGGTTGGTGCTCGGTAAAGGGGTTGGTGCTCCTGTGGGTTAGTGCTCATGAATAGTTGCTGGGTTGGTGCTCGGCAAAGGGGTTTAAAGCTCCTATGGGTTGGTGCTCATGAATTGTAGTTGGGTTGGTACTTGGAAAATGGGTATGTGCTCTTGTGGGTTTGTTCTCACAAATATACTTGAGATTGTTCTCTATGGTTTTTCCCACATTGGGTTTCCATGTTATATCTGGTGTCTCTCTCTATCTTGTGTTATGTTTATTGTTTGAGTTTTATTGCATATCTTGAATGTTTTATTAAGTGGAATTTGATAAAGGGAAAGTTTTATAAGATATATGATATACTGATTCACCCCCCTCTCAGTATATCCCATGCTTAATAATTGGTATCAGAGTTGGTTACTTTTTGAAAAGTTTTACAGCTTGAAGGTAGATCAGGAAGGCATGATGGCTGGGTCACAGGAAGGATTTTCTACAAATAAGGCACCTTTGTTTGATGGGATGAATTATTCTTTTTGGAGCATGAGAATGAAGGTTTATTTTATGGCCCTTGGATTCGACATATGGAAATCAGTAGTGGAGGAATATGAAGAGCCATAGACATTTGAAATTACTCTAGCAAAAAAGAAGGCAAGTGAATGTAATGCTAATGCTTTAAATGTTATTTTATGTGGTTTATGTGAATCTAATTTTTTTAAAGTTATGCAATGTAAATATGCTCATGAAACTTGGGTAAAAATCGAGAATATTTACAAAGGTGATGGAAAGGTTCAGCAAGCTAAGTTGCAAACTTTTAGAAGGTAGTTTGAAAGTTTGAAGATGCAAGAAGAAGAAGATATAACAAGTTATCTTTTACGAGTTGATCAAGTCATAAATTAGATTCAAGGTCTTGGAGAAACATTGGATGATTCAATGGTGGTGTAAAAGGTTTTGAGATCTCTACCAAGGAGATATGATGCAAAGGTTTTGGTAATTGAGGAGATGAAGAATTTAGCCAAGCTAAAGATGGATGAGCTTCATGGTATTCTCATGGCATATGAGATGTGGACAGAACAAGATAAACCCTTAAAGAGAGAAGTGGATTTCAAGACATCAAATAAAGAGAAATCTAAGATTCAAGAATCAAGTGATAGTTCCAGTGATGATGAAGATGACAATATAACACTTTTCATTCGCAAGCCAAAAAGAGGAACAGGTAAATATCAAGGAAAATTAACTTTTAAATGTTTTAATTGTGGAAAGATTGGACATTTTTGAGCTAGATGCCTAGGTAAGGTTAATGATGATGAAGAAGAAAAACCTACATACAAGAAGAATTTCAAAGGCAAATCTAAGAAGGGATTCAAGAAGAAGAGCCTGTATTCTAAAGATCTTAGCTCAAGTGAAGATAGTGGAGTCAACGATTTAAAAGAAGAAGAGATTCTATTCATGGCCATACATGAAGATGATCAAGAAGAAGAAGAGGAGGAAGTTGAAGTGAACATGGAAGGAGAGCTCATTTGTGCCTTAGAAGAGTTAGAAGCTGTTCAGAAGAAGAATCAAAGATTAAAGCACTAGATCGAGAAAAATGAACAAGAGTCAAAGGAAATGATTGAAGATCTATAAGCACACTTTGAAGAAGCCAAGAATAATGAAGAAGATCTCATAGCATAGTTGGAAATATCAAGAAAATATTGTGAAAGGTATGTTATTGAAATTGTCTCTTTAAAAGAAGATATTAAGAAAGCAGTCAGTGATAAAGTAGTCAGTGATTCAAAATTTGAAGATATCACTAACATGCTGAATAAGATATTGGAAAGTCAAAAAGCATATTCAGATAAGAAAGGGATTGGTTTTGAAAAAAAAAAGAGCTATGTTGAAGCTCTTACACAAGAGGAAACAAAAAGGGGAGAAGAGAAGAATACAGAGGACATTCCAAACAGAGAAGGCTAGAAGGAACAAAGCTACAAAAGGTAATCAGGTCAGAGATATACAAATAGGTATTATTTTTATGGCTATTATTTTTATTGTAATTGATATGGTCACAAGAAATTAGAATTTAGAAAAAGAGCTAACAATTTTAGAAATAAGGAGAAGAAAAGTCAAGTAGAGTCAAGCAGAAGCCACAACTCTTTTGCTCCTCTAGCAAGCTTTGATGAAGAGACCATAGTATGTTACAAGTGCAATAACTTCAGACACATAGCTTGATATTGTAGAAGTATGTTTGAGTCAGTCAAAAAGGATCAGAGTTTCAAAGCACCATTCATCAAGAAGAAGGTTTAGACATGTTCATGGTAGAAGAAACAACATGAAGATTCTATGATGGTTCAGACAACCCTACATGTAAGAGGTAAAGATCAGCCATGGTTAATTGATAGCGGATGTTCAAGGCATATGACAGGAGATAAAAATAAATTTATATCTCTAAAGAAGATAAATGGTAGTACAGTGAGATTTGGAGATAAAACCACTACCAAGATAGCTGAAAAAGGTACTTTGAGTTTGGATTATGGTAGAACTAAGACTAAAAATGTTTTGTATGTAAAAGGTCTTAAGCATAATCTGTTGAGTGCTAGTCAAATATGTGATCAAGGATATACATTAAAATTTTATAAATAAGGTTGTGAGATTAGAAGAAAAGATTCAAATGAGTTGATTACAGATGCTCAAAGGATAGGGAACAATGTATATGTTTTTTCAGATATCTTCTCAAAGGCACAATCAAAGGATACATTCAAAGATCGGCTAGAGGAGTTGGGAGTAATTTCTATTACATCCTACCATTGATGTTCAGCATCAAGTGAGGGTGAGCTAAGTGTTAGCTCTAGGTAGGGCCTTTACCATTGATGTTAAAGGGGGAGAATAATAGGTATAGGTACAGGTGTAAAAAATAGGTACAGGGAACAGGTACATGTTGCTATAGTAAGGGGGAGTTACTGTATGTTTTCAAATGATAGGATGTGCAGGTGATAGGATGTGGCAGTTTCAGGATTGAGGTTGCCATCAATGACAAAGGGGGAGATTGTTGGAAATATTGTCATTGATGTCAAAGGTCTAGTATTATTGGTGATAAAGGCCCCATTGCATTTAATGTTGTTTATCTTGGCTAATGTGAGTTAATATTTATTTAATATTAACAAATATATTTTTGGTTGCATATGAGACAAAAGAAGGGCCCATGGAGAAGTCGAAGAGCCATGGGGTAAAGACAAAAGAAGGATGGGATGTATTTTCCCATGAAGAGTCATCTTGGGGAATACCAAGAGTCACCAAGTGAAGACAAAAGAGGAAGGGCACAATTTCTCATGAAGGGACACTTTAAGGAATACGAAAAGTCACCAAGATGAAGACAAAAGAGGGAAGGACGTTTTTGGTCATGAAGGGTCACCACATGACTTTTCAAAGGCTTGAATATGAAGGGTCATACAAGTTTGGTGCCATTTTCTATGAGGATTGAAGGGTCATAAAGGGGGAAGGCCAAAGGTCATTTGGAAAGCTATAAATAAAGGCTGGAGAAGCCATTTGTAAACATGAGAGATAGAGGTTGATTTGATATTATAATATCTAGCTTAGAAGAGCAATTTTGAGAGATGAATATGATTTGTATTTGTTATATCTAGCTTAGAATAGTAAAGGTGAGAGAGAGGAAAAAGATGTTGTATTGAACTATCATTTGTTGAGATAACAACATTGAGAGATAGGTGTGTGGTATACACAAAGGGGTTGGTGCTCATATGGGTTGGTGTTCATGAATTGTTGCTAGGTTTGTGCTCGGCAAAGGGGTTGGCACTCCTATGGGTTGGTGCTCATGAATAGTTGCTGGGTTAGTGCTCGGCAAAGGGGTTTGAAGGTCCTGTGGGTTGGTGCTCATGAATTTTAGCTAGGTTGGTACTCGGCAAAGGAGTATGGTGTTCCTGTGGGTTTGTTCTCATGAATATACTTGAGATTGTTCTTCATGGTTTTTCCCACATTGGGTTTCCACATTATATCTGGTGTCTCTCTCTATCTTGTGTGATGTTTATTGTTTGATTTTTATTGCATATCTTGAATGTTTGATTAAGTGGAATTTGATAAAGGGAAAGTTTTATAAGAAATATGATATACTGATTCAACCCCCCTCTCATTATATCCCATGCTTAACAATAAGTGATACTTTTTCAAGGCATAAACCTAAGTAATGAAACCTTATATTGATTTTATAAGTAGATTTGTGAGTAATAATTATGCACAATCGATTCATCCTCTATTATAAATGAAATGAAAGGGCATATATATAGACATGGATAAACCCTAAACCTTCCCAAGAATTTAGCTAATGTAGTCAGCTCAATTGACCTCGTTAGGTAGGAAATAGAGATGTTAGTTCTCAAACTATGTAACCTTAAGTTGACATAGTTTCATAACATGTGCTTCACCCAAAATGGGGTTGACCTAGTTGTTGTAGTAGTAAACATTATAAAAGGGGTTTTTTTAGTGTTAACCATTTTTTGTCACCATAGTAAATAAAAATCCAAATCCATTTCATGGTTAAATAGGGATGGATTATCAAAGTCTTGTTGAAGTTCAACAAAAGTGGAAAAGTTAGGAAGTAAAGGACTTAGTAGGTTTTCAAAAAATAGTCTCCATTCTTAGGAATTTGTCTAAGTGTTTTAATCTTTAGATTTTTTATGTTGTAACTAGTTAGAACATGTGAAAATGATAATTTTTAAGAGGGATTTGGGTATTTAGAACAATTATATTGAAGAAACATAAAAATGAAAACTAGAGAAAATATTTACAATTTTTTTCTAAGTTTTTACTTCATCAAAGATTTTATAAAGGCTAGTCAGGACTTTTATTCTGAATAAAATTTCTAAAAGCACAAGTTATAAATAAAAGTTACAATAAAATCTAGATAAAAAGTTGTAAAGAGGAAACATTTCTACACTTAGTCAAATATTTGAACTATGATTCAAGCTAAATATCACTTTCTATTCAGTAAGACTTAGTTATTTTTATTTAAAATTTGCCTATTAGGTTAATAAAGTGTTTCGATGCTTAGCCATTTTGGGGTTCTTTTATCTCCTAGTGATGGCTTCAAGAGGTGATGAGATTTAATTTTATAGGCCCAAGATTATGTCTTTATGGCTTCCTATGTTTTCAATTAGAGTATGAATTTGGTCAAAATGGATGATGTCATGTAATAATAATTTGTATCTCTTGGTGGCCTATGCCTCTTTCAAAAGACTTTTGGCACTTAACTAATTTATTAAAAAATTCTCAATGCCACATGTTGATATCTCAATAGTCCTAAGCCCTTTTTAAATTCCTTTCCACATTTGGTCAAATTTCTTTGAAGTTTCCCAACAATATCTACATCAATAAAGTATTGAGTTAGCAGGATGCTTCCACTTGTTGCAATACTAATGTCTCAAAGTCCCAAAACCATTCATACAAGTTATAAACCATACAAAAATGGGTGATCAAGATGATACCATGTGATGAAATCCTACATCACCATAATATAAATAGTTAATAGGATCTTTTAGTCTCTTGAGATGGTAGAATTAATAGACTTGTCAGAGCTTGGCCCAACTAGGGAATACCACTTCAAATAGCTATCAGATGCACCCATCTACTAGACTTGATAGAGCTGATTGGGAAAATTAAAAAAATATATCATCAAATGGTAGCATGACAAGTGGTATCTATATAGTAGGCTTAAGGTGTTAAATCAATTGCATATCGGTTAATGGGTGTTGGGCATGTGTCTAAATGGTAGTCCCATTAGAAAAATTGACCCCTTTTGCAATGTGACAAGGGGACCAATCTTGTGTTGATATATGGAATAGTCAATGAATGAGATATGAGTATAAGTAGTCTTTCAAGACTATGTAACTAAGAAAGTGATCTTTATTATAAATTAATTTTATTTTCTTCTCCTTGCAAATGTTGGAAAAAATTCCAAGGGTGAATACAATGAGATTGATAGATGTTTCATGGATAAAACTTGGTTTTAGTGATATCAAGGTAAGGATAGATTGATATCAAATGGAAACATTATTAGGAAACCAATTTAATCAAAGATCCTATCTCAAAGTATATGAGCTTAGCTTAGGTTTTGTATTGAGCTTGACCTCAGTGGGATGAAGAGATCACTAAGGATCATTGGAATATTTGATGGGTTACCACATGGCATCCAAGGCCAAACCCAAGTCAAGTTTACAAGTTAGAATAATCGATTAAATATTTAAAATGGGGCCTTAAGGGAATAACATACTCATAGAATCAAAAAAATCCATGATGAACCCAATTTTGACATGTGAATAGAACATTTCATTGAAGAACTTGTTAGTGTCTATTCTAACAATGACTAAGTCAATTTGACAGCTTGTTTCGCCTATTTAGATGTCAAATTCATGAGTAGATTTTTTAATTATATTTGATTCACAAAATCAATGGTAGAGTGGCCTAACATGTTGATCATGGTGTAGATCAACATAAATGCTATAAAAATTATGAGAGGGAAATAGAATATGGCCCTATTCATCATAGAGGTGATTGGATAGTACACATGTATAATACAAGACATAGGCTTGAGGGGATGTGGTAGGCATTTATGTATGTGTGAATTTGGAAATATTAAGGGGATCCCCACTTCCTTTACCCCCATTCCTTGATCATCATTAAATTTTTAATCGCCTTAATAGTGGGTAAGATTAAATTAGACTCAAACTCAAAATATTTTTATTATTTAAATAGGTAGAATTATCATTGCAAAGGGAATCTTTTTTAGCATATAAATGCTATAGAAATTATCCCATACTTGATCCTTTTACATTTATTTTATGAATTTGAAGTAGTGAATAACTACTTTACCCTCTCATAAATCACATTCTATGTGTGTTATATGATTTTTTTATTCTCTCTTTATGGTGAATTATTTTCTCTTTTTTTGTATCTAATTTCACCTCACTTTTATGCAAGTGAACTCTCTTTTATAATTCATAGTCTATGTATCTCATGGTTTATACAATGTTAGTCATGGTGATTAATTATTATCCTTGTAATGCTACCATATATCCTTTTACCTCTCTATGAAACACTAATGTTAAAAAGTTCATGATTGAGTTGTGTATGCCACATTTCTCAAGGTTTCCATTATGCAATCTCAAGTACATAGAGGAGACAAAATATTTTAGTGTATCACCCCATTTTTTTTCAATTTATTTGTTTTTACACACTCCTCCCTTTTAATTTCAATTATAATAGCATTACTATTAGTCTTAGGTGATCTATTAGGGGAAGCCAACCTTCTCTAGAGATTCAATCAAACCATAGGTGACCCATAGCCTTGGGCTATTGCCATTATGTTGATTGGGTAAGGAGACATGAAACACCTCCTTAGAGAGTGAAAAATCAGCATGAAAATAGTTTATGACATGCCTAGTGTGAGTCTACTCAATTCTATTGAGTTAGATGTTTTAGCTAATATTTTGGTTCTACTCTTATCAAACTTTAGTGTTTAAGACATTAAATAAACACTTGGAAACTCTAATCATTTCTGATCTTTAGTAGACTAGTACTCAAAGTATTTCATATATTGAAGGATTTTTGGTGTTGTCCTTAAATATGTCATACTTTCAAGGCATTTATACAAACATCAGTGGTGATTTTGAGTTTATTTTAGCTAATTTTAGTAGCACAAACATCCTTTTTAGGTCAAAGATTAAGTTATTTTATTGAACTTTTTATTTTTTACACTTTTCTAGAATTATAACTCCATGAGATACCTCTTACATTAATGGGTTTAGGAGGATTTCAAATAATTTCCACATACCTATCATCAGTGTTACCCTCCCCTTAATCATAAATATTCTCATCAAGATTTATATCATGTTTATCATCCATTTAAGGAGCCAAATCAATCCTATGTATCTCCATGTTCTCCAAGCCAGCCTCTTCATACTCCTAACTTATCTCAACTTGTTGACATTCTCTCAAAATCTAAATGATATTTACAATATGGGAAACCCCATAACTATTCAACATGTGTATATGTAAGGAAAGACATGGTTGATAAGGTGAAGGAATCTAAATGTAGGAAAAAATTCTCAATAGCATACCATTAAGATGAACCAAACTTTGAAATTTTAGTTTCTCAATCTTATCAACCATGGAAGCCTTCCTAGACTAGGCATCCTAATATCAAGATGAAAAATCTAAGTAAATCCACTCTTGAATAAGAAAAGAGAATGGTTTCAAAAGCTAAACCGACCAAAATTCCAATCTTTAGAGTCTCTCATTCTTTGAAATAGTTTATTCTTGTGCAAACTCCATCCATTCTTCTTCAAGTCCATTAAACACCTTAACCAAGGAAGTTTACAAGTTTCTCACCCACTCCTCATATTTCAATCCAAAATAAAGAGAGGGAGAAAGTTGTAGAAGCCAAAAAAAACGTTTCCAAGTTTTAGGAGTGCCTATTCAAATCCAAAGCCTATTAAAGATCAACCCATAATGCCCTATACTCCTATTTCACTATTTAAACCTGCTTGCCCTCCCACCATCTCCCTTTTCAAAGGAAGACCCATTGTAAGGAGAGTAAGTGAAGATCATTGGGGAAATAAGAGAGTATTTCAAGTGAGTATGATGAGGAAATAATTATTGGAATCCCTCTTTATGCCATTAAACCATAGAATCATCCCTATTAATAGAAAAAAGATGAATATGATTAGTTAGAGAAATAAAGCATCGAGCAAATGGGAAAAGATGGAGAGGAATAAGATAGTATTGATGAGGAGAGGATAGGTTTTTATAGTCAAGGCTAAATTTAGGGGAAGATGATGAAGTGAATTATTGGATGAATGAGCTTATATTCAACATGGAATAAGAAGAAGGTTAGTCTAGTTGTCATGGGTATGATTTTAATGAAGAAGAAATAGATCTTGAAGCCAAGAGCATCACTTCTCATAGCCAAAAAGAGTTGGAATAATGTATTAAGTTAGTCCAAGGTATTAGAGTTAGGGATGTGGGAGATATTTTAGTCCTTCCCAATGAAACTCCAATGCAAAGTTAGTTCTAAGATAACCCAATTCAGCCTCTTGAAGAAGACTTAATTTCTAATTTAGATTAGAGGTAAAAAAATTAGTTGTGAAAAGTGAAAATAAGAGTTGAAAGAAGTATAATTTTAGGATGAAATAGAAGACTTATACTCAAGCCTTGACATTAAACCAACATCTATTCAAGAATAAACACATGGGAAACATCAATAATAGGTGTAAGTAGATGTGCTTCAAAGTCAATCACATGTGCTTTAACAAGTACATCCCAATCAATAGAATGGTGGAGCAATAGAATCCAAGTATGAGAACACCTTGACTGATCAAGATTTGACTTGACAAGAGGATGCCCTATCAAGTACTTGGCCTATTTGTATTATGAGAATGAAAATCCATCACAATTTGTGCTCAAGTAAAAGCACAAAATTGAGCATCAAGAAGGCCAAAATTAACCTACCTATCCATTCTAAGACAACTACATTTCCAGTCAACTCAAGTGGGTAAGTGAGTTTGTATTTATCCTTAGATAAGTATATCACTAGCACATTGTGCATCTAATCCTTCTCACCTTTGGTTGGCTACCTCAAAATATGAAAAACATTCTAAGTTGATAAGAAAAGGTAGCTATTTTATGGAACCAGTCAATGGATTTATTTAGATAGCCTTTTAATTGGTTAATTTAGGGTAGTTTAGATAATTTTATTTTATTCAAGTGTTGTTTCACATTAGTTTAGTTTTTTAATTTCTGTAAGTGCTTTGGCATGTTTTTTCTATTCCTTACTTTATCTTTTTGTTGAGAGTGAATATTAGTTCAGTTATTCAGTATTAGGCCAAGTAAGTTATAACAGGGTTGTGTTCTTAGAATCAAGAGTTTTAAAAGACTTATATGATTCCATACCCAATGGATTGTATAAAGGATATTATATTATTATTAATATCCAAGTATCCCATAATTATTGCTATAATTTTGATCATTTTTAGTCATAATGGAAAAGCAACATCCAAATCTAGTTCATGATTCAAAAGGGAAGGATTCTAAAAGTGTTTTTTAAGTTCAACTAAAGTGGATAAGTTATGAAGGAAGAAAAAGAGTTAGTAGGTTTTCAAAAAATGGTATTTGCACTCAGGAATTTGTCTAAATGTTTTACTCTTTAAATTCTATGTGTTTTGACTGGTCATAATTTGTGCAAACAACATTTTTTATGAAGACTTTGGGTATTTAGAATAATTATTTAAAAAAAAACATAGAAAGGAAAACTTGAGGAAGTATTTAAAAAGAATTTTATAATTATTATATTTGTTGGATATTTTGTGAAGGATAGTTAGAATTTTTATTTCCAACAAAAGTTTTAAAAGCACAAATTTTGAACAAAAGTTTTGACAAAATCTAGAGTAAAAGTCATGAAGAGGAAATGTTTTGACACTTGGTCAATTATTTGAATTTTTCTTGGATCCATGTGTCATGTTTCCACTTAGAAAGACTTCGTCATTTTAATTCAAAAATTTACTAGTGGGTCAATAAAGTGATTCAACACTTAGCCATTTTAGGGTTGTTTTATCTCTTAATGATGGATTCAAGAGGTGACAAGATCAAATTTGATAGTCCCCTAATGAAATATTTATGGCTTCCTAGTTTTTCATTCATATCAGTACTCTATTCTAATTAATGTCACCACATGATAATCATGCACATGTCCTAATGGTTTGTGCCTCTTTTAAAATACTTTTAACACTTAGTCGATTTAGTAAAAATTACCTAGTGCCACATGTTGATCTCTTGATAGTCATGGGCCATTTTTAAATTACTTTTGACACTTACTCAAATTTATTTGAAGTTTCCTAACATTATCCACATAAAAAAGGTAGTGGGATATTAGGATGCTTCCACATGTCACAATCCTAATGACTGTGAGTCTTGAAATAATTCGTATAAGTTCCAAACCTTTTGGGCTACTGGGTTAGTAGGATGATGCCATGTTGAATAATCTTACTAATTTGATCTCTTAGATATTTTCATGTATCCCAAACTTGATATCAAACCCTCAAGATAATGGGTGATTGGGATGGCACTATGTGTCAAAATACCAATACTTCGTAACCCCCATGTGATCTATAAAATCCCAAAAATGTGTTAGAACAAGGGGTGAGTGGGATGATGTCATGTGGAAAAATTCTACTTTAGTATGATGGAAATAGTTAGCATGAACTCTCAATCTCTTAGGGTGGTAGAATTTTCATACTTATTAGATATTGGACCAATTAAGGAATGACATGTCAACTAGATGTCAAATGCACGCATCTCCTGGAGTTGATAAAGTTGATTAGGTGAAGTAGACAAATCCAAGATAAAATGGTAGCATGACAAGTGGAAGCTATATATAATCTTAATGGGATAGTATGGTGGGAGATAAATTAATGGGAACTAGTCATGTGCCCAAGTGTTACTCCTTTTGGTAAGCTAGACCCATTTCATAGTGTGATAAGGGAACCAATCTTATGTTAAAACATGGAAACTCAATGAATGAGATTAGATCATAAGTAGTCTTTCAAGGATGAGTAACTAATAAATCACTCTTCATTATAAAGTGATTTTATTTTCTTCCCCTTGAAATAATGGGATAAAATTCCTAGGGTGAATGTAATGAACTTGATGAATATTGCATGGTCAAAACCCACTTTCAACAATCTTGTGGTAAGGATAGCTTGAAATTATATGGAAAAATTGTGAGGAACCTAATTTTATCAAATATACCATCTAAAAACATATGATCTCAACTTAAGGTTATATTGAGCTCGAGATTGGTTAGATGAAGAGCTCACCAAGGATCGTAGGAAACTTTAATGGGTTGACACATGGTATCTAGGGATGAATCCAAGTCAAGTATATAAGTTAGAATATTAGACAAGTGTTGAAAAGGGATCCCTATGGGAAAAATATACTCATATAATTAGAAAATTCCATGACAAACATGATGCCAAAACATGGCTAAAACCCACCATTGAGGAGCCTGTTGGCATCTACATTGGCACTAGCTAAGGCAAATTTGATTTCTTATTTTGCATGTTTATATTTAAAATTCATGAGTAAAATATGTAACTACATTTGATTCAAAAAATTAGTGGTAGAGTGTCCCAGTGTGTATATCATAGTACAACTCAATAGAAATGCTAAAAAAATGATGAGAGGGAAATGAAATCTAGCCTTATTCATCATATAGGTGAGTGGATAATATGCACATAAAATAAAACTTATAGGCTTGAGGTGATGTCATAAGTAGTTAAGCAAGTGTGAATTTGGAAGTCTTGAGAGGATCCCCACTTACTTGACTCCCTTCCCTGATAGTGGGTAAGACCTAATCAAATTTGAGCTCTAAATATTTTTCCTATTTAAATAGGTAGGATTTTCATTGTAAGGGGACCCTTTTTTATCACATAAATGCTACACAAATTGGACCATCCTTGATCCCTATACCTTGTTTTTATGACTTTGAAGTAATGAAGAAATGTTTTACACTCTCATACATTTCATTCTATGTGTACTCTATGATTTTTTGATTATCTCTTTATAGTTAAGTCTTTTCCCTTTGATTGTGTCCAATTCCATCTCACCTCTATGAAATTGAATTATCTTTTGTAGGTCATAGTCTATGTATCTCATGCTTTATGTATTTTTAGTTATGGTGATGAATGTTTCTCCTTCTAATGATTCCATAATCCTTGTACCTCTATATGAAACACTAATGCTAATAATCTCATGATTGAGTTGTGTACATCATAGTTCATAAGGCTTCCATTTTGCCATCTCAATTACATGAAATAGACAAACTATTTTGGTGTATCACCTCTTTTAATTTTAGTTTCTTTGTTTTTATGCCCTTTTTCTCCCATTTCCTAGAAATTTTAGTAGTGTTAGTCTTATTCTTAGGTGATCCATTAGGGTAATATGACCTTCACCATAGGTTCGTTCTAACCATAGGTGATCCACATCCTTGGGGTGTTCCCATTATGTCGATTGGGCAAGGAGACATGAAACACCTCATCAAATGGTGCAACACAACACAACAAAACTTAGTTATGTGCTATTTTTGGAAATGAGCTACTGAAGGAAATACATAAGTGGTGTTTCAAAGCCTATGGAATTAGATAAACGTATATTTTATTATATTTAAGTGGAAGTATAGGGGCTAAAAATCCTATAAATCACCAAAGGTCTTCCATTCCATTTCTCGATGCACCCTTTAAGGTGTGCACTCAAAGAGATCAAGATTTGATAGGTTATTAAAAGAGAGAAAACATAAAAAAATTATAAAGTGAAAAAAGATAATTTATATATATATATATATATATATATATATATATATATATATATATATATATATATATATATATGAGCCACTCAAATCTCATCACATGTCATGTGAGTGTAGCATAAGATGGTGCTTCAATAAAAGACATAGAAACACACTAATTGAAAATGAAATACTGATAATGATGATGAAATAAAATGAAAGTAACTAAAAGTACCATATACATAGCTTGAATTACCTTTTTTATGAATAAATACATGAAAATATCATAGTATTGATAATGGAAGGCATAATATCTACATTTGAAAAACCCTAGGGATATAAAACTAACAATAGAAGCAATGTGTGCATACATAGGATGGTCAAAGTATCAATGAGTAATGGAATGATTGGGATCATGATAGATACATCCATGTAATAAGTGATACAATTATTAATTTCCTCATGGTTGATCATAAGGAGGTAAACTAGTTCTTTGAAAATGATGGGACTCTACTTATGATAGTCATGTCCCTAGAGAAGCCATACTAACCTAAAAGGTATCTAACACAAGCACCAAATGAAAGTATTAGTCATCCCAAAATATGGGGAACATAGATAAGGGTCAAATAATCATAAATAAACTAAATCAAACATGATATAAATGTGATAAAATGAAAATCAATGAAAAACTTGAAGGTGATACCTAGGAACCATAAAGGAAATAAATGTTGAATGCAATGTAATATAAAATGAAAGAACCAAGAAGGAAATAATTTTGTAAGGTGAAATAAAATTAAAGATAAAAAGTAATAAATGGTGTAATTAAAATAAAATTAAATGAAATAAAATTCATGAAAAAGGAAACACAACACAAAAAAAAAAAAATCTATGCTAACATCTATATCAAATATTAGCATGTGAAATACAAGCTTATGTGTCTCAAAATGTTTTTTGAAGTTGAATTTGTATATTATTATTCAATGTATAATAATATTTGGAATACTAAGATTCCATAAAGGGTAATTGGATGTATGGATGGGCATCACAAGATTCTCCAAAGTCTGAAATGACATGTGGATGGGCATTACAAGATGCCACAGCATGTGGTATAGATTGAGCTGAAATTGAACTATTAGAAGGAACTTCATGGGCATTTATTATGTAGCTGGAGATAGGTAAATTTTTGGGTATGTTTGATTTTTATGATGTTAAAATTGACATAAGACATGTATGAGAATTATGAATAAGTATATAAGCTAAAGGAGGTGCATTTATTATGCATTTTGGATTGAGAATTTGAACTAGGTGCTCTTTTTATTCATGTGCCCTAAGAGGTTGAGGTGTGATGGATGAAAAAACATGTTTAAATTTATTCATTTTATCTATCATTTCCTTATTGGTGTAATAATAAATATCAACTATGATTTGGATAACATTATTAGATGAGGTAGAAACATGGGGTAGTTTTTGTTGATCACTAGGTAAGTGATGTTGAAGTGATTGTGATTCTTTAGATTGGTCTTGTAAAGATTGAAGATATTATTGATAACATTATTATGTAATAATATTAATATTTAAATTTTGAAGAAGCAAGGACAAATAATAAATCATAGAAGATCACAAAAAGTCTCATGAGAATGACCTATCGTAGCATGCCACCAACAAAACTTATTAGGATTATACCATTTTGAGGAGGTTTGGAGAGATAAAATCTCATGGGTTTAGAGGGTGGAATTTTATTCTTGATTTATTCTATACTTAAGGGAGAGTGGGATGGGTTAACATTGATTGAATTGAATGTTCCCTTTTGAGGTTAGGGAGGTTTATATGAATCAATGTTATGAGAAAATGATTGGAAATGTTACTTAGTAGTTTCTTTAGGTGATTAAAATTACACCATAATAAAATATTACCTTTTATCTTGTTATAAGGCTTCTTATCATGTTTTATGGTAAAACATCTTAACTTTGTATTGAAGAGGAGATTTAATAGTGGTAACAAATAATTTTAAGAGAGTGTCATCATTTATGTTATGGTCCACTTTGTAAGATAGAGAATTACATGATTGGAATGATTGGGATCATGAAAGATCCATCCATGTAATAAGTGATACAATTATTAATTTTCTCATGGTTGATCATAAGGAAGTAAACTAGTTCTTTGAAAATGATGGGACTCTACTTATGATAGTCATGTCCCTAGAGAAGCCATACTAACCTAAATGGTATCTAACACAAGCACCAAATGAAAGTAGTAGTCATCCCAAAATATGGGGAACATAGATAAGGTTCAAATAATCATAAATAGACTAAATCAAACATGATATAAATGTGATAAAATGAAAATCAATGAAAAACTCAAAGGTGATACCTAGGAACCATAAAGGAAATAAATGTCGAATGCAATGTAATATAAAATGAAAGAACCAAGAAGGAAATAATTTTGTAAGTAAGGTGAAATAAAATTAAAGATAAAAAAGTAATAAATGGTATAATTAAAATAAAATTAAATGAAATAAAATTAATGAAAAATGAAACACAACACAAAAAAAATAAAATCTATGCTAACATCTATATCAAATATTAGCATGTGAAATACAAGCTTATGTGTCTCAAAATGTTTTTTGAAGTTGAATTTGTATATTATTATTCAATGTAGAATAATATTGGGAATACTAAGATTCCCTAAAGGGTAATTGGATGTATGGATGGGCATCACAAGATTCTCTAAAGTCTGAAATGACATGTGGATGGGCATTACAAGATGCCACAACATGTGGTATAGATTGAGCTGAAATGGAAATCCTAAACATAGATAGTAAAAATAGGTTGATAGTCTCAACAAAGTATGGAAACTTGTGCACAAAATGTTAAACTTAGTCAACAAGGTTGATCTGGTTAAATACAAATAAAAATTAAAAATTTACAAGGTTCAAATTCATGTCAAGTTCACCATAATTTATGCAAGTAAAAATAGATAGTTCTATAACTTATCCTATGCAATAATATTCAAAATCAGACAAGGTAATCAACTAGAAATTATGCATGGGAATATGTTTAAATTGGGGTAATGACCAATATGGGATCCAATAAACCTACACTAAGGGATAATTTATCACACTATGACAAAGGAGAGGTTTTTGAGGCCTCTAGTCAAATGCCATCTTGTGATAACCCTAGCTAGGTTTTATGATTGTAAATAATATTAAGAAAACTAATATACTAAATAATTATGTACTCTAATCTAGTAAATGCATATGCAATACAATATAATTATCACCAAATATTTTGTCATATATGGGTATGATAATAAACATGAAAATATAAATCTATCTATAACATAAAAATGATTTAAGTAAGGAGATATACAATTCAATATATATTAACTCTACAACATCTACTTATCAAAATATTAAGGGTTAGGAATATACTTACATTATTGAATTGAACCTGTCATGCCTCAATCTCTCTTAGCTAATGGTGCTTTAAAAGAGGTTTTTGTGGGCTTGTAAGGATTACAAAGACAAATCAAATCTAGGATACAATACTTGTCCTATACATCCAAAACTTGTATAAGACAAGTGATACTTCTCCAAGGCAATAACCTAAGTAATGAAACCTCCTATTGATTGTATAATTACATTTGTGAGTAGTAATGACACACAGTTGATTGATCCTATAATATAAATGAAATTAAATGGGGTATATATAGCCATGGATTGACTTGAAAACCTCCTAAGAATTTATTTGATGCAGTCAAACTAGTCAACCTCGTTAGGTAGGAAATAAAGTCGTTAGGTCTTGAAAAATGTTAGCTTAAGGCCATATAATTATATAACATTAAATTCACCTAGAATGGGGTTGACCCAATCAACATAGTAGGAAACATGGTAAAAAATATTTTTTGCTTAGTTAGGGGTTATTTTTGGTGGTGAGCTTCTTAACAAAATGTATAAGGGGGGTTTAAATCTTATGAAAATAGATAGAAGTAGCTTGTATTGGTTTTAAGTGGTGGCATATGAGCCAACAATCTTAAAAATCACCAAAGGTATACCAAACCCTTTACTAGTTTACCCTTTAAAGCATACACTTTGATAGATTGAAATTTGACATATTCATGCAAGAGAAAAAGTATCACTATCTGATAAAGTTAATAAAGATATTTATTGTATACAAGTACCACATTTTTGGGATTGCATCCAACATCTAGAAAAATAATTATGCCCATATGCATTTGCCTATCTCCCCTCTTAATTTCCATTTTTTTTCACATGTTTCAATATTATTCCATGGGTTGATATTCCCATCATACCATGTTATCTCAAGAAAGTAACTTTTTGATTACATGAATCTTTTTATTTAAGTAGTACACACAATTTTCCAATTATGAATGGTGGCTTTATGCATGTCCCACCAACTTGTGATAGTTATGGTGAGTGTATCATCAAGGGAATTCATCCATATTTATTATTTCAAAAATAATCTTATCATATTTTGTAAATATTCATTAACTAGCTCTATGCCCATAAAATTTGGTAGTTTATTAAGTGAAAAGCTTTCAATGCAGTGAACTTTATTTCTCTATGATGATGGATTTTGCAGTGTAGTGGTAAGTTTTACTTTGTAGGGTATTTTACTTATACAATAAAATTTATGCATTATGATTTTTGTCTCCCCATAAATTAAGGCCTCAATTTCATCACCTGAGAAAATATCACATTCTTGTTTTTTGACTATCAATTCTCCCTCATCATTAAGTTCTGGGTCATCTTCTACCTTAAAAATATTTTTCAAAATTTACACCCCAATAAGATTATCAAATTCTCTATCCTCAAATTCTATCAATAATTACTCTAACCATGTTTCTTCCATTCTAACCTTCAATTGTAAGTGAATTATCAATCCCTTTCTCTTAAATGTGATTTCCTCTTATTTTGAGTCTAATGATCCATTACAATCGACAAGCCATTCTAGGTTTAATAGTTTTGGATAGATAGTATTGTACATATCAATGAATTCAAATTATACCCTCTTATTTATTCCCATAAATTTAACTTCCAAATTCTTTAGGGTGTTAATGCGTGACCATGGGTGCCATCATCCATGATAATGTCATATGCCACTGCATGCAACTATAGTTTCCACAATATTTCCTATGTGATCCATAATAATAAATTTATATCCATACCATAATCTAATAGTGTTTTGTTTACTTCCTAGACATATATTTTAATATCAAACAAAATTAAAATTTTCTTCCATTTATAGTTTGTGCAAAAAATATTTTTGTTTGTCTTGTTCTATTTAGTCTTCTCTACTCTTTGTACTTGGTGTTCTCTTCATTGTTTATTCCAATACTTAGATAACTAAATAAGTTTGGTTATGAGTTATTATTTCTTAACTAGTTTTATTATCCTTTTTAAATATCCAGCCTCTTCTTCATCAAAATAAGTGAGCTTAGGGTTATCCTTATCCTATTTTTCCATTATTATCTTTATTTTTTTTAAATAATTCTATCATGTTCATTAATGTTAGATTTATCCCCTTCCTCTTCTATATTTGATTTTATAATGGAATCAATTATTAATTATTTTCCTTTATTAGTCTTCATTCCAATTTTAGTCATTATTTCTACTCATGTTTGTAAATTATCATTCATAATGGAAAGAGACTTCTTCTATGGTCGCTCTTTTTAATCCTTTATAGTTTCTTGACAATGTCTAATTTGTTCATCCATGGATGTTCTTTAGGATGAACTACCCATTTTTATATTATCCTCTCCTCTTCTTTATTTTGGTGAATTTAATTACACTATCCTTTCATATCTTTTCCATTACCTATTTTTGTATATGTTTATCCCCTTTATTGCATGGGAATTTTACCAGTTCCTCAATTTTTTTTGCACCATTTTTGTATAATTGTGCTAGTTTTGGGCATAAGAATGAATCATGGGTCATATTTTCATGGAAAATCCACATTCTACCTATGGATATTATTCACAATTCATAGTAATATGTCTAATCTTCACATATTTATAGCATGTTTGCGAAGGTCTAGCTTGATTATACCATTGACTATAGTTCTGAATATAACCTCTCCCACCTTAGTAGTTTCCTCTTCCATGGTATCCTCCTATATAACCATCCTATCCACCCCCTCTATATCATCCTTGGTTATTATTTTATTATTGGGGTTTGGTGTTTTAAATTATCAATCTTGTTTGATATACCCAACTAGGATGTGGTATGCTACCATTGGTTATGGGTAACTATGTTGGGGGTATTTGTTGCATTATTTCCACTCTTCTCTGAATAGTATCCTAGATGTCTAAAAATGCATCAAGAGCAGGTAAGTTTTGATTATAATGATTTAATAATATATAATTAGTATAATAAATCATATAATTTATAGGAGGTGCTACTTATATCATTGGGAATAAATATTGGGGATGTTGATCTTATACTCTTCATATTCCATAGTAGATTATTTCCAAATATATCAATTTTTAGAGAGGTGGGGTCATGACCAAAGGTGGTTTCATAGACATTATTATTTCTATTTTCACCATGTCATTATGGGGTAATTTCATCCTAGAATGGCCCTTTTCATGGTAGGTAGTACACCAAATTTGTGGTTGTGGTTGTGTATGCTTAATCTTTGGTACCATGTACTCATATCCATTTATTTATATCTCCTATTTTAGTCATATTTGTTCCAAATATAACTATAATCATTTTAATTTGTCTTTAAATGAAGTATCCATATATATTCTTTAGGACCGTGCTTCTAATATTGATTCCATCTCTAATGTTTCTGTGAATGTATTAAACATATTTCCATTTATGCTAGCACAAAGGCATGGTATTAAGCCAAGTATAACCATTAAATCATTTATTTTCATGAGAGGCTCCTCTAGTTTTTGTACTATAGACTTAAATCATTGATTTCAATCTCTCATAGATACCTTCTCCTTCTAAATAAATTCCCTTATCTTGATAACACTTTCCATTGGTATATCTAGTTAGTGAAATTATCCTTTAAATGCTTTTTGAAAATCAACCTATGAAGTTCCATGTCTTGAGTAAGTCTTCATATACCACTTAATCACATCATATCTTAGTGTCCTCAAAAAATAAAATATCATCACATGTTCATTGATAAATTTTGGATTCAGCAATATGAATCTAATATAAATAAATGTTCTTCTATGTCTTTCATATCTTTGTTGAATAGTTGTAACTTAATTATATTATATACCATTTAATGTTTCTTTAATGATTTAGGAATATCATCATTAGGGTTAGTAATATTATGCATCAAATTCCCTGAGGTACTTATGATTGTAGTACTATGGAAAGTTTGTTTTTGCTTATCATTCTTTAGCCTAACCAACTACCAATTATGTATGTTATCTCTTTTTAGTTATGCATAAAGATATGTTATTCATAATACTTCTAATTGATTCCCTAAAAATTATCATTTTATCAATCTCTTGATTATTAATTTTATATTTATCTTCTACTTCTTTGACAATAAATATATCTCTATTATAATTGGGATTCCCATGTCTATTATGAAGTGGTAGGGGGGATGATGATTGGTCTAGAGGTTCATTTCCTATCAAGGTCTCTTGTAATTGGGATTGAGGGTGGGGGGGGGGGGTTGTCGTATCACTTAAATTTTTATCTTCCTTATATTTTATCTATAAGTGGACTTATTATCCCATACTCTCAATAACTAATCATTTTTTTTAAAATAACCTCTTCCTTATCTTGATGCCTTCTTTCCTTATTATGACTACCACTACTAATCTCCAACTCTTTTTTTCCTTTTTATCTTCCTCTACTAATACTTCTATATTATCTATGACAATTTTATCCTTACTACTTACTATCTGGCTTCCTTAAATGGATAAAATATCCACCCTTGGTTCTACTATTTAATCTATATCTATTATCTTAATAATCATTTTTTAATTTTTCTTTTATTACTATCTACACCTTGTCCACTATGGGTCAAACTACTTGAAATATGTTGGTCTTCTACATCTAGGGTTGGGAATAGTTTAGGTGTTTTAATTAGTCCAACTAACTCTATTAATATATCTCAAATTTCATTAATTAAATTCAATAGTGTATGATGTGACACCACTTCTACTCTATTTATTTCACTTGCCTCATCAATGCTTCTCTGTGGTGTGAATATTAACTCATCTATTTTTAGTAGAGGGATAGTATTGAGATTTTTAATAGTGGTACCTCCACTAGGTAAGGCCCAATCATATTTCTCTAGTGTTCTATTTTTTTTATCATTATGTCTTTTATTTAGTTTTTGTATCTATTTCTTCTTATCTGATTGACTTCTCATGTTTTACAACTAAGTCCTCATCTCTTCATTCACAATATTTCTCTTAATTATTTAGTTCATCTTCTAACTACTATCTATTTTATTTTTAATTAATTTCTATTTATTTGATACTAATTTCCATACTCCATACATCTTATTTAACCTCCCCTAACCATTTAGAATATATATTATGAGTATTCACATCTTTTGAGGATCTCCCTTATTTATCCATGCCATCCCTTAGGTGTTTGACCCTAAAGAAACTTCTTGTATTCTTGTATTATCCTTCATTCTATGAATAACTTTAAAATGAAAATTTGTACTTTAGTTAAGAATAATTACCTTGTTCCTTTAATAAATTTGTATTTCTTAACATCAAAATTTGTCTAACCCTATATAGCCTTGAATATGATGAATGAATCAAGAGTTGTCTTGAACCAGTGATGGATAGTTTGGGTAACTGGTGTATCGAGGTGTTGGAGTTCATCAAGTTTATCTACATTCCACTAGATAGGTATTTTAATATGAACTTGTTATCTCTCTATATTTTTTCTTGCCACATAATACAAGTCCATAATAAGTATGAAAAATTAACCCAAATTTCTTCTTTTGTGTTTGAAAGAATATTTATTTCATTATGGGTAATATTTACCATGTTATTCTAAATTTTATGTGAATTTTTTTGTAGCATTTAATCCCACCAATTTTCTATTTATGTTAGTTTAGGCTTTCATAACTCTGAAGGATACTTCCCCTTGGACATTGGTCTACTAAAGTTTGGGTGGCACCATCAAATGTTGACATAAAATCTGAAGTAGTTAGTTGTAGATAATTTTATATTAGATAAGTAAAGTTTAGTTAGATTAATGTTTTTCAAGGGTTAGTATTGGGTTAATTCCATATCATTCACTTAAAAAGTAGTTCCTATAATTGTATTAAATCATACATAGTAAACAAAACATAGGAATTTACTAATATAATGCCTTTCTTTTATAAAGATTGATATAATTATTAAATAAAATAGTTTATATACTATTCATAATATACCATTGATACAATTACATAGGTTACTTTGCTTAAAATTATCTATATTCACATCTTTTCTTCTCTCTCTCATTATCTGTTTACAGTGTTTTAGTATAAATAATGAGACAATACAACATCAATCAATGGTAATGTTTGTGTGATACAATCCCTTTCTATAACCCTATTGGCCTGTGTCTCCATGAATCCTTATTTATTACCATAGCCTCTATTGGTAGAATCCTTTATTCTTTCATCTTGAAAGAGTGTTCTTCTTTGGTAATGGGAACAATCTTATGGTACCTATGGTTTGTTTCTTTAATAGATAGAGAATCTTGCCAACATGTAACATACATCTAATCAAAAAGATCATTAATGTAGAGTAAAGGATACCTATTATTGATTTTTGATTTATTAAACATCATATAATCTATGAAAAAGTGAATGGTTCTATCATTTTTTAATAAAAAAACTATAGGTGCAACCCATGGTGAAACACTTGGTCAAATCAAAACTTTGGACAACATATCCTAAAGTTTAGATTTTAACTCAATAAAATTAGTTGTTGACATTTTTTAAGGATCCTTGGATTGAATTTCTAATCCTAGACTAATATCAATAGTGAAGTTGAACTCCATTTTGGGAGGTAGACTTGGTAATTCCTATTGGAATAATTATCATTGATGTCAAAGGAATTGTAATGGATATGTCAAATGGAATTGTTACTAGAAGTGAGAAGAATTGTTGTCAAAATTAAATGGAATTATTGCTATAAGTGAATGGAAATGTCGATGGAAGTGAATAAAAATGTTGGAAATATTAATGAAAATGTTGATATAAATGTCAATGGTCACATATCTTGGTGAAGAGGTACCTATTGGATGGGATGCATCCTTTAAAGGTTATATAAGAAAGAAGAGATGTGGAAGTATTAAAAGATTTAAATTTGATTACAGATCATATAAGTGTGAGAGAGAACAAAGAGAGGTAGAGAATATTTTTTTTAATGCATATTATTTGAGAGAAGAAGAGAAGAGTATAAAATGAAATAGAATGTATCTTAAGAAAAGAAGTGTGAAGGGTAGATTTATTTTATTGAAGAAAATCATTTGAGAATTGTGAAAGAGAGGAGAGTAAAAAGTATATGAGGAGAGAAAAAAGTATATAAGAAAATCAGTGAGAAACAAAGTGTAAGAGAAACAAAGCCATCATTTGATTAAAGAAGTCATCACAGATAGTGGAATTGATTTAGATTGGGGTTAATACCTCATAGTCTAGGGGTTGGTTCTCCTATTGGTTGGTTCTCATGAATTAGCTAGGTTGCTTCTTGGCAAAGGGGATTAGTGTCTATAGTGTGTGGGTGCTCACAATTTGATCAAGTTGGTGCTTGGTTAAGGGATTGGTGTCTCCAGTAGGTTGGTGCCTCCAAATATTATAAAAAATGTTATTTATATATAAAAGTAATATGTTTTCATGGTTTTATCTTGAAAGGGTTTCCACATAAATCATATGTTCTCTTGTGTTATTAATTGTTAGATCTTCAATGCTTATGGTTACTATGGTCAATTAAATTGAAAAGATTAAAAGGTTATCTTATATTGATCTACCCCCTTCTCAGTATAAACCTATGATTAAAAATTGGTATTAGAGTAGGTCCTTTGGAGTAGGCCTAACAAGCCTAAAGGAGATTATTTGAAGTATAAGATGACTAAGTATCTAAGGAAGAAAAATCAAGAGTTGAAATCTATGGTCAAGGCTCTTAAGGAGTAGGTATGTATCTTGGAATCTAAGTTGGATTTAGAAGCAAAAGAAGATAATATGTCTATTCAAGATCTTAAGAATCAGATAGAGGTTGCATATTCAAGTTTGAGATCAAGAGAAGAAGAGTGTGATCAATTGAAGGCTAAGTTAAGTTCTTTGAAGGATAAGCCTAAGAGGTTCATAGTCAAGGTTGAGAAAGATCATGAGATATCAGTCTAAGGTAAGAAGGATGCAAGTTTGAAGGGAAAATTGAAGAAGCCAATTAGGCAGCCCAATGCCTTTAGGTTTTCCAATTATTTTTCATGGCCATTGTTTTATTTTTTATCATGTTGGTCATAGGGAAAGAGACTATCTGAGGAGAAGCAATTAGTCAAAGGGAGATCTCAATCACCTTCAAGAAAAAGGTATGAGAAATGTTTCTTGATTTTATTGTCATCAGGTTGGCCATATTTCTAAATTATGTCCATATAGAGAAAAGAGATCCTCAAGTTACGTCAAAGGCTATGGATCCCCTGAAGGCATAAGAAGGGATAAACTCAGCTTTGGAGACATAAAATAGTAAAGGTTAATCACATTGAGTCTAAGAGTGAGAATGGATTACTTGCTATAGTAGAGGAAGAATCAGATAAGAAGGACTATGTAGAACTCTTGTTATTAGGCATTGTAAAAAAGATAGTGAATACTAGTCCTAAGTATCCTACAGATAAAATAGAATCTTTTATTATAGTTGAGCATGAACATTTTCAAGATTCCATATTATTAGTTTCTAATGATAGTGTGTTGGAAGGTAAGACAATTGTAAGAGTTGAGAAGATGAAAAACATCATGGATGTTGAGGTTAGTGAGTCAAATAAGTTAGACATGCCTAAATGGATTATAAGAGAAATATATTAGTCTTATATATTCAAGAGGATCAAGGAAGTAATAGAGGAGATGTGGGAATCTCCTAGATTCACTTTTTTCTAGGACCCTTTGTGTGGGGTGTCTCTTCTAGGCTTCAAGGAGACACTTAATAAAAAGAGGAATCATGGTGGATGTTTTTTGGGTATTGGATATATGACATAAAAATGAAGTCATGAAGGTGAGTTGATATATTATTTTGTATATTAGTTTGAGGTAGCTTGATATGGTGTAGTGTCTTGAGAGCTTTTGTGAGCATGGATTCAAGTAAGTCTAGTTGATTTGAGCATGTTCTTGATGTTTATATTAGTAGTAGTGGTGAGCTTAAGATGAAAAGGTGTGTTGATCTTTGAAAGAGGTCTCTTAGGTCAAAGTAGTTTAGAGATTAGTATGAAGTTGGTAGCTTATGAAAGGGTGAAGGTGTATTCAAATAAGTTGGTAGCTTATGCATGTTTTGGTTGCTATCTTTTATTTTGTGGCTTCAAGTGTTGTGATTAGGAATAACATAGAATTAGGGGGAGATAACTTAGGTCCCTTGATAATAATGTGAAGTATGGACTTGTTTCTTGTGTGAGATGAGTCAAGGAGTAGCTCTGTGAGTAGTTTGTTAGGTCTAAGGATCAAGAAGGCTATATATGGATGGTTTTGTGAGATTTTGTATATCCCTTTTCTATTGATGTCAAAGGGGGAGAGAAAATATAGGGGGAGAAAAGGAGAACCAGAATAAGGGGGAGTTCATATACTAATTCATGGGGATTACCATCAATGCCAATGGGGGATATTATTGGAATAATTGTAATTCATGTCAATGGAATTATAATAGATATGAATGGAAATGTCAAATGGAATTATTACCAAAAGCGAATAGAATTATTATTAGATGTGAATGGAATTGTTGATAGAAGTGAATAGAATTCTTGTTGAAAGTGAATAGAATTATTACCAAAAGTGAACAAAAATGTTGATGGAAGTGAATGGAAATGTCCATAGAAATGTTAACATAAATGTCAATGGAAATGTCAATAGTCACATCTCTTGGTGAAGAGGTACATCTTGGATGGGATGTATCATTTAAAGGCTATATAAGGGATAAGAGATGTGCAAGTATTACAATCATTTGATTTTATTGAAGATCATATAAGTATGAGAAATAAGGAAGAGAGGAAGATAATAATTTTGCTTATGAATATTATATGATCGAAGAAGAAGAGAAGAGTTAAAAATGAAATAGAATGTATCTCGATAAAAGAAGTTTGAAGGGTAGATTTATTTTAATGAAGAATATAATTTGAGAATTTTTAAAGAGAGGAGAATAAAAAGTATATGAGGAGATCAAAAAGTATATAATAAAATTAGTGAGAGAGAAAGTGTAAGAGAAGCAAAGCCATCATTCAATTGAAGAAGAAATCATAGAGAGTGGAATTAATTTGGCTTGGGGTCAATTCCTCATAGTCTAAGGGTTGGTGATTTTATGGGTCGATGCTCATGAATTGGTTTAGTTGGTACTTGGTGAAGAGGATTAGTGTCTCTAGTGGGTGGGTGCTCACAATTTTACTAAGTTGGTGTTTGGTTTGGGGATTAGTGTATCCAATAAGTTAGTTCTTGAAAACATTATAAAAGAGTTATTTATATATAAAAGAAATATTTTGCCATGGTTTTCTCCCAAAAGGGTTTCCACATAAAGCATGTGTTCTCTTCTGTTATTAAATATTAGATCTTGAATGCTTATGGTTGTTATGGTCAATTAAATTGAAATGATTAAAAGGTTATCTTATACTTATTCATCCCCTGCTTAGATAAGCATGTGCTTAATAATTCCTCTTGGAAAACATCCTAAAATTATTACAATAAGGGGTAGTCTTTTATAGAGGGTTCCTTGTTTCCTTAAATTCCATCAACCTTGAATAAGAACACTTGACAACCCTTTAATTGAGAATTTTTCAATTGAATGGCTAAAATTTGCCTTAGTTTGAATTCTCTTTTCCTTTAAATTTGGGTTTGATCTCCCAAATCATCTGAGCATTCTACAATATTAAGGAAATAATCAACCTTGGGTTTGTGCTCAGAGAGCCAATTCACTCCTAGGATAATGTCATATAATCCTAGTGGTGCTTCATAAATATAAAATACCATAGTGAATTCTAGAAACTTTACCTCAACCTTAACAAGACACTTGTCAACATTGACCCTAGAATCATTCCCATTTTATTTTTGGTTCTTTTTATTGAAGGTTATATTTGAGATTCTAAACTTATTTTATAATTTTTCATTGATCTCAACAAGTGATTTCAACTTTTCCTCCTACTTAATTGAATTATAAAATACCTATTCCATGGTGGATGTCCCACATACATCCAATTCATATTTAATTTTGGATTTTAAACCCATGATGAACTTCTTGATCCAAAAACTTTCATCCCTTTTATATTGTGGGACATACTTTAATATCTTTGTGAATTATTCCTAGTACTCATTTACTAATATATCCCCTTGTTTTAGATTTTAAAAATATTTTAATCTCATATTAATGCAAAAATAGTGTATCCAGTGAGCTTTAAACAAGGTTACAAACTACTCCCAAGTAGTGGTTGTAGAGTTGAGTCCCATCTCTAAATTTTTATTGACCCACTAGTTACTGATTTCTAATCAGTTGGTAGGCTCCCCAAATGGCCTTGGTTACCTCATAATAATATCACATCTCAAAATATTTTTCCATATCTAGAATCCAATCTTCATTTCCATCACCCAACATTGATCCATTGAATTTGAGTGGGTTCACTTTCTTCATATCTCATGTAAGTCTTGTAGCTAATTAAGCTCTTATTATTTATTATCCCTCATCATGACCCTACTATTGAGGCTCTTATTGACCAGTTGGTTATTCTTATATAAATTATTGTTCATTTTCCTCTATTCTATTAACTTCTCATTATGAGTCTACTAATCTATTTATAATTTCATTCATCATAGTGAGTATTTGATAGAGTTTTGTATTTTATTTAGTTTCTAGATTATTAAGATCAAATTGAGAGTTTAAATTAGATGTCTCCTCAATGTTACATCCACCTCAAATAATTATCCTAACTAAAAATAGGAGAAATAACTTAATGTTAGTGGACTCATTAAGTTCAATTGTTTAAATGTTTGCTTTGATACCATAATGTTAGGACCCCATTAGGTTACCTAATAGGTTATGAAATTTTTATACATACTTATTTCATATTAATTTTAAATAACTATCATTATGTTTCACTATTTGAATGTAAATGCAATCTATATTAGTAATTTCAAAAAATATAATTAACCCATTGATTAAGATGTTATCCATTTAGTTTTCAAACAATATTTAACAAAATGGAAGATATTATTACACATATAATGGATAACAGAGTGAAGGGTACATAGGTACACTAAAATAATACACATTTATAGCTATACAAAATTATGTATATTTTGTTGTTTACAACATATAAAATCATGTACAAGATATACAAATGCTACTATATTAAGTAATCATAAATTAGAATGTATAATTTATCACATTTCATCACTTAGTATAAAAGTAAACATTATAAGATGTACATCAATACATTTGACCCTCATAAGATAACGCAATAATTATTACAAATATCCATGAGTATGATTCCAAAATGGTTGATTAGATGAAGAAAGGGAGAGTATCAGTAGGGAGCTTTTCCTCTAATCATAAAATGTTAGTCTCATGCACACCTCCCTACCGGGAGTGTCCCTTACATTCATGGAGGGGTAGATAAAAATAGTAAAAATATCATTAATTAAATTGAAACTTGTGTTTTGTAAAATTAATAATACATTCAATAATCATGTATACCATGGAATATAATCCTCTATATAATATAACACCAAACATACACTTGTAAACTAGAAAGTATAATGAAATGACAATTTCTCAATTATAACATTAATTTGGCCAAAATTTTCGTTATATAATTCAAATATACCATATATTTCAATCACTTCAACACACACATACCCTCTACTAATGAATCTAAATATGTTATATGATACAAGATGATAGATATATAAATTTACATGAAAAAAACCTTGTATATCTATCACCTGCTATGAAATGAAGAATGAATGATAAAATATCATAAATAAATTTAAAGTATAATAAATATAGATTTGAAGCATATAGACACTCATAAAATCAAGATATATCTTTATTTATTTTATTCAGTAAAAGGAAAACATCATTTAATATGGAGAAATCACTTTGTTTTCCCATAACATAGCTATTATTGACAAATCTCAAGATTTTAGGTTCATATAAATTAAAGACATTTAGAATTCCTAATAAAATCATATGATATGCCTAGATTATTAAAATCCAAGTGATAAATACATTACTTTCATCTCAAGGAATTTCACACCTTTCATTTCATTTAAAATTATACAACTTGTGTATTAAAACTATTAAATCATAAAATGGCTCATTTGATTTTACCCAAACATTACTTATTAATAGGAGATAGACTATTAATCCTCATGTTTACTTTTAGACCAAAATTAAACCTTTATTGCCTAGTTTTGACACTTTCATAATTAGGTAAAGCTTATACATTAACTATTATAAATGCACTATTCACACCCATATATATCATATGCACATTTTTCCATATAATTTTATAGATTTTTAAAAAATCATTATAATACAATATCCACACATTAAAGTACATTTTAGTGTATAATTTTTTTCAATTTTTCTTAACACTCTAAATAATGTACAACTAAAACACCTTCAACCGAGCTATCCAATTTTTCCATGTATGTCTACACTAATTGGTACCATCTAAAGTTTTGTTATATTTATATGGTTGTGTATATATATTCACTAGTAAATAATTCTCTAAGATCACCTATATCACCATGCCATATAATCTAGTCTCATGTTGAACACAATCATGTATATATTTATATGTATATATAATCATCTAAAAATGACACTTGAGTTCTAAGAGTGTTACTTGAGATTACTTATCCCTAGATTATCACTATAACTATTTTATGTCCTATTTATACAGCTATCCAACATTTGTGTAATCCACACACATCCTTAAACATCCCTAAAATATTCACATATACTCATTTTAGCATCTTGTCCCCTAGTGCTTTATGTTCTACCACCTAGACACCAAAGCCATAATTTGGATAGTAGTGCCAATGGTGTTAGTATCCAAGTTTAGGTGTTATTGTCCTTTTCCCACCTTTGGCCACTAACAAATAACTTTTCAAATCAACAACCACCTAGGGTTTTCCTAGACCTCTTTTAAGACCCACATAATCACTAGAACAATATATATAAATGAATTTCATCCTTTTATCTAGGGGATGGAAATGAGATGCAATAACCCAAATTAACTCAAAACAAGTTATGTATAACTAGATTATCAATCCCTACTGTACCCTAATTCTGGATATAATTCATTTAAAACATTTCCAAGCTCAAATTACTTATATTTATAGTCTCAAGCACACTCAAAACAATGAAGATAACATTCATAATATATTGAGTTATACTTGCACCATCACTTAGGTGGGGAGAATTACATTGGGCTTGATCCCTCCCTAGAGTATTGGTACGTAGGAAAATCTCATCACATTAGGGTGTTAAGGATGTCCAACCCACCCCACTAGCATCACACTTTTATACTTGTGCTAATTGGATTCCCTATAAACATGTAGGTCTAGGGTATACATATAAAATTAGTAAAATTAGGTCACCAACAAGGAATTAGAACTTGTGCACATAGGAATAGGCTTGGCAAACTCAGACATAGGTGCACCCAAAAAATTAGAATGGTTATGTATAGAGGACACTAGTACCAAAATAAATACACTAGCACTATTGGCGCTACTATATAATTAGGGTGTTATTGTTTAAGAAGGGTTTTGACACCTAGATCTTGTTGTGACACTCAGATCAACTCTTCTCCTAGTTTTTAGCATCTAGATCTTATATTTGAATCAATTTCCAACTAATTACTTGTTTAAATCATTTATTATTATTTTAAAAAAGGTAAAACTAGGTTAATTCTATTACAAATCAATATTTTTATTTATCACATATTTTTACCTTGATTTACTATACTTAGACCCTCTATAAACCTAAGGCTTAAACTCCATAACCCTAAAAGGTCAAATCATTTGGTGAACTTGACTTATTTCAAATACTACCCAAACCCAATCCCTAGATGTTATTAGGGTTTATACCTTTATTTTTCCTATTTCCCTTGGCTATGTTAGGCTTTCCATATTTTATATATTCTATTTTAGCATCACTATTTCATTTTATTTTCTATATACCATCTCAAAAATTTATATCTCTTCCTTTAAGCATAAGTGTTAGGCTTAGTGTCAATCCTATTGAGAATACTTAGATTCCTTTTGTTTGAGCTCATACCATGGACAAAATACCAGTTAAAACTCCCATAATTAATCCTTTACACCTTTATTATGTGTAATTTTATGATAATGAATCTAAATATGAGCAATACAATCAAGATCAAAATGATACACAAGATGGGAATTGGGACACTCTCCCCCTACTTAACAATGAAAATACTATAGTAAATAAGGATGAGATTTTATAGATTTTCATTGATAGACTTTGAAAATATCCCTATGATCATGCATATATTCTACAAGCCATAATGGAAATAAAGAACAAATCAAACAATGGTAAATCTTCTTTCCCTAAGAATGTTGTTACACCTACTTTGGGGGCAACTCAAAATGTGCAGTAACCTATTTCATCTCAATAACATTTAGTAGTAGCTACACCTCATATGGATATTACACACTATTATTTTCTTGATGTACAATCCCTTATGCATGAGATTCATCCTCTAAAGGCTAATTTCTTGATTAGGTTGTTATTAAGCCACCACATGCCTTGGATTTTCATGTTATTTTACATACACCATTGGCACAATATATAGTGGTAAATCCATTCCCATCCAAATTTATGTCACCTAAGCTTACTTTTTATGTTGTGAAGGGTGATATATAGCATCATTTATGATCCTTTCATGCAACATGTGTGAACTATGTCAAATGATTGACTTCTCACTAAGTTGTTTCCATGAAATATAAAATACTATGCCTTATGGTGGTTCTATGATATTTCAAAACAATCTATAATAACATTCAACCCATTTGAAAATATGTTTTTGGCACACTTTTCAATCAAAATTAGTGATAAAATATCATACACTTAGGTGATTCAACTTAGTCAAAAATATAATGAGCCTATTGCAGAATATGCCTTGCAATATAAAACTATATCAACAAAGATGACTAGCCCCATGGTAGATAGAGATCTCTAAGACATATTAAAATAGAGTTTATTATTAACATTACATGAAGCTATCTTGTT
The DNA here is from genome assembly GCA_037957365.1 of Torreya grandis. NCBI lineage: Eukaryota > Viridiplantae > Streptophyta > Pinopsida > Cupressales > Taxaceae > Torreya > Torreya grandis. Next base: position 89,906 of record JARHVA010003877.1, on the reverse strand, counting down.
CAATAATTTTTCAACATTCACATATTTATGCCACATATTGAAATAAAGGGAAGTCTAGCTTCTCTCTATGGGTAAATTAAAGTACACAACTAGATCAAAGTCAACTACTAAGAGTTATAAAAAGCCTCTATACAAAGTAAGGGACACTAAAAACAAGAGTGATCAAAAGACCATAGTTAACACAAATTTAGAGACACCTCCACACTTGGTTTTATCAGCTCCTCCAAGGAGATTTTTCACCAATATTCCAAAATTTCTTACTTATGTTTTACAATAACTATTAAAATGAAATTCCATATCTCTCCCTCCCATCAAAGAGGTTGATACAACTAGACTCTTCCAAAGAGTTATGATTCCAATGTATTTTGTGACTATCATAAGGAACTAGGCCATACTATAAATAGATTCATCAACTTGAAACATAAGATAAAATATTTGATAGAGGATAACATAATTGATGTGGGAACACCCACAGAGGTACCCATAATTTAAAAAATAGAGCTAAGGTATTGGACATATTTTTTGATCCCTTTTCAAAGCATATAACTAATGAGATAGGTATAACTTTGGGTATTCATTATACCTATCAGACACATCCACCACCATCATCATATCAAAATAAAATGAGGATGCACACCCCTACATAATATCATTGGTGTGTATCATACTATAGTTTTAGTTGGACCACTCATCACTTTCTTAGACTAGGATATTATTAATGATGAATCAGATTTATATGCACTCTTTATATGAGCCTATATTAATCATCATATTATTCAAAGTGTTATGGTTGATAATGGGTCAAGTATTAACATGTGCATGATCATAATTTTATGACATTTAGGTTATTCAAGGTAGGACATTTCTCTGACTGACATAGTTATCCATGTTTAAATATCCATTAGGGATATTGTACTTCCACTATAGGTTGAACCAACACATGTGGCCACTAGATTATTATTAGTACCTAGTGTAAACACATTTTAAATTTTATTGGGTAGGCCATGGATACAACAATGTCAAGACATTTTATCCACTACATAGATGCCTAAAGTATATACATGTTAATCAAGTGGTTATAGTTGAGGGTATTTCACATATGGTAACATCACAGCTACCAATTATAGTTCAAAGAATATTTATCATCATTACACCATATATTTTAGTCAATCCACCAATTTAGGTGAGGTATAATCCTATAGTGTTACCACGTACACATACTCTCCCATAGAGACCCTTATTAGAGAGACCCATATGTTAGAGATATGTTACATATTATAGAGGGCTTGCCTCTACCCATTTATTTTAAATATTAGTATTATTTATTTCCTATGGTTATCAGTATAGGGTACCCATGTAATCTAAAACATATTAGATGGGTCCCTAAGACCCCTACAATTCACATGACACCTAGTCAGCTTCACAGATTCCTAGCACCACTCCACATGTAGTGCCATCTATAGATCACATAGTAAAATAGGTTCTAGGACATAAATTACCTTTTCACACATCACACATGATTACTATTCCTTTTTTTTTATTTAGGCCACATTGATAGTGAGTCTCCCATGAGACTCATTAGTTAGTATGTTCCTCCCTAGTTATGCATAGTCTCATTAAGTCTTTTTCCTTATATATAGTTTCATTTTCTTATGTTACTTGTCCATAGACTATATCCATAAAATAAAAAATGATATAATATTCTAAAACACAAAAAAATTAAATATTTAATCAGAAAATAAAAATTATAAATTATATGCATTGCCATGTTTACATTTCTTATATTTACTAGGTACTACATATGCTATCTTAGTATAGTCAGTTTTTATCATACATGTTTCAATTATTCTTATCTAGATTTTGTAGATAATTAAAAGACCCAAACCCACCACATAGATCCATATTCATGATTATCTACCCACTAGGGTCATATACATAGATTCTTCATTTGACACATTCACCCATTTGGGGGCATCTTATACATAATTATGATTACCAAGTTACATCTTTCTAAACTCTAAATCACATATTTAGCATTTTTATATCTTGATTTGATCATCCTACACTACTAAAATTCATTACTGAATACTACTACTCTAGAATTATCTTATGTACATCTTTACTTTTATACATATTTGTACCACATGTTCATGCATACTTTCATTTATAGCTTTCCTAGTTTATACTTGATTGTGTCTTTATGTTTTTACATCTATTCAAAAGAATTTGAATATTCCATTACTTTGTGTCTATATTCCACTTCTTTTCATTTTATGTATGCTTTGAACATGTGCCCATGTCCTTGTGTGTGCCCTATAGATTGTATATGTAAACATTTGAAAATGTCCTTGTATGTCTTAATTTCTCATATTTAGTGTCATCTGCCCATGTCCCTTGTATTATGCCCCCTTAGACTAATTTTGATGCCTAATGTTTATTTTATGTATGCTTTCATGTATAAATCATATTCATGACACTTATCTCTTGATTATTACAAATTCTAGTTTTATATGCCATGAGGGACCTCATGCATCTACCCTTCCTACTTGGGTGAAGTGATGGAAATCATACCCCCATCCCCTAGGTAGTTACTCAATTTATTACTTAGATTTGATGTTCATATACATTGTTATATCTATATTAACATCTTTATTAATGCTAGATATAACATACATTATACATTACAAACTTATGCTTAGACTATCTTGCATTATGATGTTATGTATGCATATCATATTTGTTTATTGCTCATATATCATATATGCTCTGGATAACACATTTTGTATAGCTTATTATTTTTAGGATAGTTATTGCATATGTTTAATAACTCCAATCAGGGTAAATTTTAGTGGATATTATTCTTTAATTCATGAATATTTTGGTTTTATAGGTTGGCATTTGGCTATTTTATTAGGTGGTGAATAATGTGGATTCACCTAGATTATTTGGGTGTAAGTTATTTTCTAGGTTGGATCATTTACTACTTAAATAAATTTCATGCATATAAATATACTTTTCCACTTTATTGAAAGCTAATATGATTTTGTTCACCATTATATATAATATATAATAATTAAATGACCTAATTTCTAAAGGATATCAACATAGCTACCATCTAGAGGCACTTGTGTCATTTTAAAGTATAGTTGTCACTTGCCCACAACATTATCACCTATCAAAAAACACATATGTCATTTGACAACACAACTATTGATTATAAGTGTAGCTACCATAGGACAACTATGGTATCATGTAATAGTTATGTTGTTCAATGACACCTATGTTGTCAAGTGATAAAAATGTTGTTGAGCTAAATGTTTTCAAGTGATAATAATGTTTTCAAGTGACAACACTATCAAATGACAACATAGATATTTAATTATAACAAACTTATTGTTTGACATTGTGGTTATCATGTGATAACATTCTTATCATTTATAACGAAAGCCTATCATTCAAAAAAACTACTACCATACGCCTATTATTTTTCATATAGTCATACATCAACATACCTTCTAAGGAAAGTTACATTTCACATTTCCATTCTCCTACATGCCTAAACATCATCTGTTAATTTTTTCCATAAATTCAAAACACATATTTAGAAATTTTCCAAAAAAAGCCAAGTTCATTTCTATATGGGACACTAAAATTTACCTTGAATCCCCTCAAAATAGAGGGAATTAATAAAGGTTTTTCATAGATATTAGTCTATCTAAATGCACTAAAAGTATATGTTTTAGCACATATGCATAAAATACAAAAATCAATTTTAGGAAAACACATTAGCAAATAGTCACACAGAGACCATTTTTAGTTACATAAAAATTAGTACAATTGGATATTATCACCCAAATTAGGACACTAGTACCAGTAGTTTTATTTTCCAAGATATGTCAACACTATATAGTATATTTAATTTCAATAAATTATATATTAGATAGAAAATTACATTAGGTATAATCCAATTTTGCATAATTTTAGTTATAGATTACCAATTCTGCTTAGTTTAGGAAAAATTCATACTAGTTTGCTTAGATTGGGGGTATCATGCACGACATGATTATTTCCATTTAAATTTCATAAACTTAGATATAGATTATTAAAACTCAATCTAAAATCCATATATTCAAATATCAAATTTAGGGGCATGTGCATGGCACATTATTTTCATATGCTCACTTATGCACTAGTTGATTAAATAGAATGACAAACTCCATGTCATTATCTGTATTATACACACCAAACACCATGTTACAAGTTACACACTATATTTATGCCTTACTCCATCTATAGTGGTTGACATTCTTCAGTGGTCTAGAACTGCCTAATATTCTTGAGTGGCCTAGAGCCATTTTACATTTTAGAGTTTTCAAGTGGCCAAGGGACATATTATATAGTTTAGTTACATCACATAGTTTTAGTTTTAGATGAATCTACTACACATGGGTAGGAAATGATGGAGTCATAGTCTAGTTGAGTTCTTGAGCCACCTACATGAGAGGGTTAGACACATTATTAGTCCAATCCAAGGTATTTATAAGTCATGGTCCACTAAGCAGGGGTGGGAAATAATGGAATTAAAATTGTATTACATTATTGAGACTCTCATACATGGGGACTAATCAATATATTATCTCAATCTAAACTATTCATCGATTGATCACTATCTACACACATAAAAGATGTCACTAGGTTTATGCATTGGTTAGTGTACCTAATGAGGTGTATTCATTTCTTTATTCTCTCTTTACTTAATTTTATATTTTTCTTGTGATATAACATAATTAAGTATTTATTGGTGTAAATTTCATTTATAAGACACATAATAGAGCATGTTTCACACATTCAAACCTAGATTCATAGGCATCACCTCTTAGGTAAGTCTAGGTATGCTTCTTTTTCATTTATCCTAGTCCTTTTTCTCTATTGTATTTCTATAATAAAGGGGGGGAGTAAATATAATCATAAAAAAATTATACTTGAGTGATAAGAGTGCTACTTAAGACCACCCATCCTTAGCTTAGCCCTAGACCTATCTTAGGGCCTATTTAGACACTTATCCATCCTTTGTGTAGGACACACAAGTCCCATCCCTAAATCAATTCTAAATCTTCACTTTAGCATCTTGGCCCCTAGTGCCTCTGATTTTTCCACTTAGACACTAACACTATAATTTAGATAGTAACACCAATGGGGCTAGTGTCCTAGTTTGGGAACTATTATCCCTTTCCCACCTTTCACCAATGGATATATATACAAATCAAAAGATACCTAGGGTCAGCCTAGACCTCTTTTAAGACTTGTACAAGTATAAAAACAATATATATATATATATATATATATATATATATATATATATATATATATATATATATATAAATGAATTTTATCCCTCTATTTGGGGGATGGAAATGATATGTAATAAGACAAAGTAACTCATAAATTGTGCATAATCAAGGTTATCAATCCTTATTCTACTATACTTCTGCATATAATCCATATAAAATATTCCTAAACTTAGATTACTAATATTTATAATCTCAAACACACTCAAATAACTCAAGATAACATTCATACCATTTATATTTTCACTTACACCAACACTTAGGTGGGGAGAACTACATAGAACTTGATCCCTTCTCAAAGTATTGATATGTAGATAACTCTCATCATAATAAGGTGTTGAGGATGACCAACATACCCTAATAACATCACACTTTGATACTTATTCCAATCAAATTCCATAACAACATGTAAGTCTAGGGTTTACATACAAAATTAGTCAAAATAGGTCACTAATAGGGAATCATAACTTATACACACAAGAACAAGCTTAACAAACTCAAACACAGGTACACCCAGAAGCTCACAATAATTTTTAACATGAGACACTAACACCAAAATAAGGATATTAGTGCCATTAGCACTACTATATAGGAAGGGTTTTGACACCTATATTCTATCTATGATACTCATATCAACTCTTATCCTAATTTATAGCCTCTCGATCTACCATCTCAGTGAATTTATAGCTAATTAATCATTTACATCATTTATTTCTATTTTTATAAATTTAAAACTAGGTTAATTTTTTTACAAATAGTGGATGTATTTATTTCACATTTATACCCTAATTTACTATACTCAAACCCTTTAATAACCTAGGTCTTAAACTCCATAAACCTAAAATGTTAAATCAATGTGTGTGTGTGTGTGTGTGTGTGTGTGTGTGTGTGTGTGTGTGTGTGTGTGTGTGTGTGTGTGTGTGTGTGTGTGTGTGTGTGTGTGTGTGTGTGTGTGTGTGTGTGTGTGTGTGTGTGTGTGTGTGCGTGCGCACACGCGTGCATGCATGTGCTTATTCCAATCAGATGCCCTAATAATATGTAAGTCTAATTTTTACATACAAAATTAGTCAAAATAGGTCACCAATAGGGAATCAAAACTCATACACATAAGAAAAGGCTTAGTAGAATCAGACATAGGTGCACCCAAAAGCTCATAATAATTTTTAACATAGGAAACTAGAACCAAAATAATGATATTAGTGTCATTGGTGATATTATATAATTAGGAAACTACTATCTAAGAAGGTATTTGACACTTATATTCTATCTATGATACTCATATCAACTCTTGTACCAATTTATAATCTCCAAATCTTCCATCTTAGTCAATTTATAGCTAAGTACTTATTTACATCATTTATTGCTATTTTTAGAAATGTCAAGCTAGGTTAATTTTGTTACAAATAGTGGATGTATTTATTTAAAATTTATACCCTAATTTACTATACTCAAACCTTTTAATGACCTAGGTTTTAAACTCCATAACCCTAAAATGTTAAATCAGTATATATATGTTAGGTGTTATTAAAAAGAATAATAACTTGAGTGCAGTCTACCTTATAGTATCATGAGACCATTTAACAAAACAAGTTATACCTCTAGGATACAAATACATTGTAAATTTTCCAAATACCCAAGCCAATAATACAAATATATACATGTGTGTGTGTTTACTTGAAGGAAATATAACAATAAAAAGATAGTCTAAATTAAGGTGTGAATTAAGGCTTGAATGTGTGTGTGTGTGTGTGTGTGTGTTTACATGAATGAAATATAACAATAAAAGGATAAGTTGAATTAAGGCTTGAATACATATGCAATAGGTTATATTCACAAAATAAGAACACATACATGCTATAAAAATATATATGAAATTACAAAAATGAATTTATCAATTCATTTGATGACTCATTCATGCATATATACATATGTGATCTGTATCATTCTTTTTATAATATATAAATACATATAGCATGAGTTCAAAAAAAATACAACTAATAATACATACTCTGAGTCACACCAATCATTCTTATCATATATGTCTATTCAAAATTTTATCAATAAATATGCATCGCTACTTGTGTAGCATAAATATGGTTGTAGATAACTATTGATTACACAATTAATGCACCTATAATTTTTGTGCAAGATAAACACCTGTAGGTAATAAATTGAAAATAAAAGCTTCCTTGGTTATTTCATAATCCATAACTCTTAATACAAATAAATTATTTCCTAAGTTTCAAAACATCAAGGGAATCCTTTATATTTTTATGTCATATATAGTCCATATAGTTGAAAATATCATATTTCACAATGTATCTTATATCATTTTTATAGGCTTGTTGATGGAACCAAGTTCCATCCCTAGGTTTTTAAAGATGAAACCCTAATTTTTTCACAAGTATATACCAACATACACATTCATATGATATATAACCTAACAAGGTAATAAAACATTCATTATTTTTCTCCCTAAATGGAAGCTAAGTTTGAAAAACAAAAACTGATACATTTTTTATTTACCAATATAAAGATTTACTTGCCTAGTTATTGTAATGGCTACCATTCAAATGTAAATGTTGCTAACCTCACTTCTTCTTACAAATTATCCTTTCTCCTATAGATTTAATCCCATTCTTTTATCTTCATTCCTCTTTTTCTATTTCCACACATCCTCCCTATTTTTCATGACCTATAAGTTCTCCTAAAACTCTATGAGTTCACCATAATGAAACTTGAATTCATTAATGCATGTTCTTCTCCTCTTGCCATTAACTTACAATCCATAACCCTATTTTTGGACATGTAAGCCACATGCAAAACCCCTCCTTGAAAATGGTGAAGTCAACCCAAAATCATAGCAATAAAAAATCTAATTTTATTTTGATTATAATTGTACAAGAAAACAAATCTATTCAAACATTCCACAAACCAAAAACCAATTTTTATTAAGTTACAAAACTTATTTAAAATAATTTCTTTGGTTCCCTTTTGCCCTATTTTATCCTCCCTAGACCATTGCTTTAATTATTTCAGGAATATTTGAGTCTTTTTCCTAATTTAGTTAAGGGTTTGGAATAAATAATATTACAATAATTACAATACTGATTTATATAATTTATTTGACTTTCATAGCTTTCTCAAAATACTAATGAAAGACAAAAATGCAACTTATATTAAAATTGGATTGATAGGACCAAGATAGAGGCTGAAACTAGTTATGTAGGATTGGGATAGTATCATGAACCAAGATCTAACTTTTATTTGGTAAAAAGATAGGAGCACCGAAAATAAGACACTTTAGGGTCTTGTGTTATAGTCTAAGTCTTGCTCCTATTATCCAAACTAATCATAGAGATCTAATTTTTTGGGGTTTTTTCCATTATCCCTATGTGAGTTTGCCTATGAAATTTGAAGTCTTGAGTGTTGATAGAGATCATTATAAAGTTAAACTAATCTCAAACCCTAGACCTTCATTGTACTTGAATAAAACTTGAGAAAGGGGGGGGGGGTTAGTGTGTGTTAGATACATTGAACATGTATACACACTTTTTTTATGGGTACACTACCCATATACCAATACTCTAAAGAGGGATCAAGCCATATGTAGTTCTCCCACTTGATGTGCTTTGTGTGATAGTGTTATGCAAATGCAAAAATGTTAAACTAGGTGTGCTTGAGGTGGCTATGGACTGGTGTGAGGGTTTGAATATGCTTGTATTTTTATTGGTTGGTTGTATGTATAGAATAGAGAAATTTGCCTTAGTATTTTTGCTTACTTTTTAATATTTTCCAACCCCTTTCTAAATGAATTTTGAATGGGATTATATATATATATATATATATATATATATATATATATATATATATATATATATATATATATATATATATATATATATATCTATTGGTCATGGGTTAAATGTGTTCGCACTAGACCAACATAATGAAGAATAGAAATAAGAAAGAAATAGTCATTTGGGATTAAAATGTGATTGAATAAGAGAATTTAAAATGGGACACCCTAAGGTCTGATGCTATAGTCCAACCCTAATGCTCCTATCCTACAAATTCAGGACCTAGGGGTATAGAATTAGTATGGGAAATATAGTCTGGGTGAGCTAGAATCAGGTCTCAAAAGTCTATAGATGACTGGTTATAAGAAAAAAGGTGTCTATATAGGTCATAAAATAATGAAATAAGGTCCTATGGATTGGGTGTCACAAGCCACACTCAAGCAACCAATTTATACATTTTATATGAATACATTTCCCCCCTTTATTCTAGTGATGTAGAAAAATAAAATACTAGGATAAAGGAAAATTACAAACTGCACCTAAACTTAAAATCAAGGGTGAAGTTCATGAAGATGTGTGATTATGAGTTTAAATAGAGAGAGCACATTATGAAGTGTAAATCTATTATGATGTTTAGTGATGTTAGATGATGCTGGATATGTGTTATGCCAAGAGTAATATCATGAATAGAGATGAGTGCTCAATTCCCTGAGAGTGGCTCAAGAATGTAAAGACTATCCCTTTGGCTCTATCATTTCCCATTAATTGAAGATATGTAATCATTCATGTGTTATTATATGTTTTGAATATGTGTCTAATCCCTCTGAATAGGTGGCTCAAGAATACAAAGGCTAGCTAGACCTTTGGCACCATCATTACCTAGTAAGTAAAGCTATAAACTGATATCGATATGAATGTGTGTCATTTGAGATGGATCCTAAAGCCCATGAATGCTCTATAATCTAATAATGTGGCATGGATAGCCAAATGTGTAATGGAAACTAGGCCAATCTTGGCCACTCTAGAAGGAGGATATTAGGCTTTTATGAAACCCACTTTGAAATTGGAAACTAAGCTTATGTGGAAGCCACTCAAGAATGTGGAAATTAGGCTTGTATGAAAGCCACTCTAAAATGATGCCAACCACCTATAAATGGAATAAGTCATGTAACTATTGAGAATGCTTGGGTAATATACTAAACTTAGAAAGAAAAAATTCAAAGGTGCTACACACATTACCCCCAATAATTGATGTCTATAACATGGATTATAATATAGAATTTATACCAATTACCCAATTTGAAACTAGAAGTGAGATCCATCATATTTCACATGATGCCCCCTATATCTAGATTCTTTGAGAAAAATTGTAGTAAAACTACTGAATTTAAACTAATTTATATCTGACAAAACTATATCTGAGTTTACCTTTCTACCTATTTCTAAAAAAGATGGGTTTTTTGTTGTTTAGATAAGAGCATTGAAAACATGACACCCTACTATCTGATAATATTGTCCATGTCTAGTAGTATTAAAATTTACTAAATTTGATGATTGTTCTATAATCATCACTATTTTTCTAGTCTATTATGCATAGTTTAATCTTTAATTGCTATTTTCAGTGTTCTAAAAAATAATTTTTTTATTAGTAGGAGCTCTAATATCTATGAAAAAAACCCTATTTATTTCCCCCTCTTCTAAGGGTAGGAATGGAGACCCTAAAATGACTCTCCTCAAAATAAATATCCCTACAAGTGTGTTATACTACAAAATACAAGATATAGTAATGATAATAAAAAATATGTCTCAAGATATAACATAGTTTGTATTGGAGACTTTTAGATCAATAAGGGTATGCCTAGATAGATATAAAAATGTAATAATATGTGTAATGTGTTGAATTAAAACTAGAAATGTTAGTTTTTAGTTATTATTTTTCAAGAAGGAATGGAGCATGATGTCCATCATGGAATCAAAGATAGCAAGAAAATGCATGATGTGGATCATGGCATTGTAAATAGTTGAGAAGAAACAAGAAACAAGCACACAAGGAAAAAAGCAATAAGTATACAAGAGTGGCCAAGGGGCCAAGAAAATAAGGGACATGGGCACATGTCACTCAAACTAGAAATTAGGCATACAAGGTATGTTCAAATATGACATACACAAACAATTAAAAATAGTCAAGGTTGACACGAGGGCCATAGGCACATAGAAGAGTAAAAGAAAAGGACATTGGGAAATTTCCTATGACACACACAATAATAGAAGCAAAGGACATTGACAAATGTCCTAAGGCACACATAAGAGACAAAATAGGAATTGAGAAATGTAATCACATCAAGCTACATAAAGCAAGAAAGGAAGGCATGCATTATGCTAAAAATAAAATTACATATAACTAATCAAAGCAAGAAGTGAAATTATGTAAAACATGGAGTACAATACTAGGTATATGCTAAGAAATACACAATTTATATATACTAGTGAGTGCTAATAGAGTAATCTATATAAGCTAGTAATTAATGTACATCAACATGATAACTAGAGTGTGTGGTGTAGGAATGACATAAATTGGATGGTGTAGTCATGCAAAAGATTCCCCCATTGGGTAAATGTACCAATGTATGTCTCGAATGTAGAATTAGGATGCCCCCTCAATAGGTAGAGTGAAGCCATCAAGGATCTGGATGGCACTACACACACTCAAAGAAGATAAAGTGAAGCATGGTAGTGTAGATAAATTGACAAACAATATCATAAAACAAAAAATGTGAGTCTAGCATGGTAGTATAAATGTAAAGCATAGATAATACATACAATTGAAATATTTTCGGCGTTTTAATTATTTTAACATTTTTGTATTTTCACATATTTGAATATTTTTGGATTTTTGATATATTACTATGTACAATCAATAAAAAAAGAAAATATGTACAAGAAATTCTAAGGAGAAATGATACTAATTGATGAGTCTCATGGGATACTCCTTATCATTTTGTGTTGTATCAAAGAGAGGGATTGTGCATGATCATGAAGCACAATGGAAGGGCTAAGACTGTGGCTCTAAAAGCTATGTATGTTTCAAATGCTCTACAATATATGTAGTGGAAACCAACTATGGGGTGACCCTATAACTTTTAGAAGTGGATGCAACTACAAGGATCTTAGGGACCCATCTAGTAGTAAGAAAATATCTCTAAATATGTGTTCTATGTGTAAAGGCATGAGACCTTAGTGATACTTCCCTGGGTGTGAACACTGTAGCTAGTAACTATCTAGAGTCCTAAAACTATGGCTGCTCTATAAGGGGCCTCTATGGAGGTGTACAAACTCTCTATAATTTTAAGGGATGCCTTGACTATGTATAAATCTAAACTAGAGGAAGAACTATAACTAGTGGTGAAAGTAAAACTAATGACTACAAAGTAGAAGATGGATCTAAAGTGGGAAGTGGTAACTCATATGTAAGTCCACCAACTATAATAACCTAATTAGTATGAATGAATTTCATGAATTTTTGAACTATATAAGGTACTAGTTAAAGTTTATAAATCCATGGTTGACCAATAAACATATCAAAGACCCCTACACTGGGAACTATAGTAAATGGTGTGGCCACATGTGTACATCTAACATATAGAGGAAGTACAATCTCACCCAATGAACTCTGTATGTGCCCACTAAATCCATTGATAATTGTGTTTGTTGAGGTAATATCCTACTCTTAATATCCTACATTTTATAGTAATGTCATAGTGCACATGTTCACACTAGATCAATTATCTATGAGAACATTATGAATGTGATGATGACTAATGTAATATTTGATAAAGATTTCATGATAATTTGAATAATCCTCAATTATCTCCTACTCTAAGAAGGAGATGGAAGGTTTAGTTAGAACTCTAGAACTCTAGAATTATATACACCAATCATGTTTCTCAAAGGGTGTAACTCAATTGAAGGTGCCTGGCATGTACCCAGTGGAGGATGTGCATGATATGCATGGTGAACACCTGATGTATCCCCTATATCTTATTGAAAATGTTATGTGAAAGGATTTTAAAATGTTTTTAGAAGCTTTGTCCTATGTTTTATTTACTTGAGGAGGCAAAATTGAAGTGCCAAGATCAATAACATTACCATCTATCAAGTCTTGTATCTTGTGTTTCAAATTGATGCATTTATTTTTTTTGTGGCTTGGTGCACTCTAAAAATCACAACATGCATTTTTATCATATCCCCATGGAAGAGGCTTTGTTGGATTAAATTATTGAATAAGAGGGAGAGATATGATATTACATTCTAAAAGGTACTGTAAAACTCTAGCTAGAGAAATTGGTAGATTGGTAAAGGTTTATCAAGGAGGTGCTAATGAAACCACTCATTGAGGGGGATATGAAGCCACATTAACTATAGGTTGATTTTGACTTTTGTTATTATTAACCTTAACTTTGTATGGGACTTTGTTGTTACTCTTGTTTGTTGTTTTTGATATACTTGTGTACCTGAGTTTGCCCATTGAAATTAATTTGACTTCCATTTCCTTTAGTGTATGACATAACTCAGTGAAGGAAGAGAACCTTTTGAACATTATTGATTCATGTAAATATAGTAGAATAATTTGTTTGAAAATATATTTTAACTCTTGATCAGCCATGGAGCTAATTATCTTAGCCAAGATAGTTTTATATCTAAGAACATAATCTATGAGATGCTCATTTGACCTTTTTTTCTATTATGTAGCTTGGGCATAATAAACCTTATCACTTATGTTAATTATAAAATGAGACAGGAACATGTTGGCTAAAGGATTTCATGCATTAACTAATTGATTTGGTAGACTATAGAACCATTGTAAAGTATAATCCTTTAGGCTCCATGGAAATATCTTGGTTAGTATCCAGTCATTTGGCACCTAATCCAAGAATGCTACATGAAAAGTTATCAAATGTGTCTCTGGATCACCCTTGCCATCATATAGAGTGATCTTGGGTTGAACAAAACCTAATGGTAAGGGTGTAGAATGAATATGATGTGTCAATGGTGTATGAAGTAGAGAAAAATAATCCAAGGCCTGTGTAGGTCTAGAGGCACCTTGATAAAGATGTATCACCTTGAATTGAAGAGATTTTATCTTTTACACAAGGGTTACCACATCAAGAGACAAAGATGTACTAGTCATAACTGGTGGTGCCTAATAGGAAGCTTGGGATACTATAGGGGGTTGTTGAGACATAGTTTTCCCCATAGTATCATTTACAACTGGTTGGTTTGAAGAAATGGAAGACTCAACTTGCTTACCCTTTTTAATTTCCATGATAGATTATAAGATAAGAGTATGATCTTAGCTTTATTACTTGAGTTTTTCTCTAAAACTTTGTACAATCAAGTCTTTATTAAGGAAAACATCATTATCAATAATAGGTGGAAGTGGATCAAGAACCCAATGTTGTGGGTCATGAACATCAGTGTTTGTATCATCATTTTTATTCTCATACTACTCATTTTCAAAATTATCCTCTTAGAAATTGATGTAATCTATATGTGTAGGATCTATAGTAGGAAGCAAAGCTGGTTGTTTATCCATATTCTATGGTCAGGTTGAAGGAATCTAGGTGAATTTAGGAGGGTTGCCACTAATTCTTGCACTTTGTCTCAAAGGAAGAGATTCAAGGAGCTTAGGTGGCATAAGGAAAACAACTTGAATAATTAAATAAAAGATTAAATAAATATAATCTAAATAACGAACTAGAATATGCATATAAAGAATAAAAATTGTCACAAACATGTAAGGTGATACTTCAAAATCATGGGACTTAGTATATGAAAATAGGGTTTTGAAAAATCATATTTTTAAAAAATTACTAAGGAATTTTAAAAATTAATGTGAATTTATGATTTAAATATGTAGGTAAACAATCAAAAAAATATTAGAAAAACTATGATTTAAATGGACCTAGTATATGCAACTAAGGTTTGGAAGAAAATATATATTTTTTAAATTACTATATAATTTTTAAAATTAATGTGAATTTTTGATTTAAATATTAAGGAAAATAGTGAAAAAATATTGGATAAATTAGGAAAGAATTTACCCTAGGGTCTCTAGGGTTTCTATACACAAAAGACATAGTAAATTCAACTAGGGTTTGAAATAAATTATTTTTAAAATTACTAAGGTAAATTTAAAAAGTGAATGTGAATTTATGATTTAAAATATGTATGAAAAAACAAAAACTTATTGGAAAAAATAGCAAGAAATTTATCTTAGGGTTTCTAGGGTTTTTATGCACAAATGAAGTAAGTTGTGTTCACCAAATGATTTAACTATTTTGAGAATATTGGATTATTTTTCCTAATTTACTTAAGGGTCTAGAATAAATACATCAGTAAATAATATTTTAATAATTACAGTATTGATTTATATAATTTATTTGACTTTTATAGCTTTCTAAAATTAGTAATGAAAGAGGAGAAATGCAACTTAGCTTAAAACTAGAGTGAGACGACTGAGACAGAGGCTAAAATTGGTTGTGTAGGACTGGGATAGTGTCATGAAATTGCATCTAGATTTCATTCAGTGAAAGGATAAGAACACCAAAAAGAGTATGCTTTGAGGTCTGACACTATAGTCTAGGTCTTATCATTATCTTATAATCTCATCACATAGATCTGAGTTTTCTAGGTTTTGTCTACTATCCCTATTTGAGTATGCCTATGAAATTTTGAGTCATAAATATTTAAATATCTCCTTGTAGAGATGATTTAATATCAAACCTTAAACCTTCATTATGATTGAATAAAACTTGAGAAAGAGGGGGGGTTAGTGTGTGTAATATGCACTGAATGTGTATCCACACCCCTTGTGTGGGCATGTTACCTACATTATAATCCTCTGAAGAGCGATCAAGCCATATATAGTTCTCCCACTTGATGTACTTTATGTGATAGTGTTATGTGAATGAAAAAATTATAAATTAGGTGTGCTTGAGGTGGCTAGGGACTAGTTTGAGGGTTTAAATATGCTTGTAGCCATATTGGCTGGTTGTATGCAGAGAATATGGAAATTTGCCTTAGTCATTTTGCTTATATTCTTTCTTAATTTTTAATATTTTCCAAACCCTTTCTAAATTAACTTTTAATGGTATTTTATAGATATATATTGGTCATGGGTTAAATCTATTCATGCTAGGTTGACATAATGAAGAATATGAATAAGAAGGAAATGGTCATTTGGGCTCAAAATACAATTGGATAACAGTGCTTAAAATAGGACACCTTAGGGTTTGGTGCTATAGTCCCATCCTAACACTCCTATCCTATAGTATCGAGACATGGGGTGATGTAATTAGCATAGGGAATATATTTTGGTTGATCTAGAATCAGGTCTTAGAGGTCTATAGATCACTAATTATAATAAAAAAAATGTGTCTGGAAGGATCATGAGAGCATGAAAGAAGGTCCTATGGATTGGGTGTCACAAGCCAAACTCAAGCTACCAATTTGGATATTTTATATGACTAAAACAACCAAAATGGGGTGTATAAGTCTATCAACTTATACATGATTTAAATACAAAACATAATTTAATAAACACCCAATACACTATGGGTTAAAATGCATAAAATAAGCATATCATACGTATAACTTAGAAACCAAAGTTTAGAACATATAATGTTTTCCTAAAGATTAAAATAGTCAATACATACTAGTTAAATTAACATATTATGTTAATCAAAACCATCTAAGAAAAATAACCAAATCATAAGCATGTAATATTAACCATAGAGACAGTTGATGAAAAATAAACACTCAACACATTCGTATAACACCATTAGAATTAAATTCATTTAATTAGTCAAGAGTATAAGTGTGTGTGTGTGGGTTTTATTTCACTCTTTTTATCCCCAATTCAGATATATACATCCTCCTCCTTTATGATACTCCCTCTATTCCAATTAGTGAGGGCGGGATAGTACTGTAAACACCTTGGTAAAAAAAAAATAGTTAGTCCCAAATTAAAATAGAATAATAAATTACTCAAAATGTAGGTACATCTATAAACTAATAATAAAATATGTAAATGAAATGAAATTCCTATAATATTCTAATACACAAAAATATAATATACATCCAAATGTATATATAAGTATCATATAATCATCACTGAGCATCAAATATAATAGTATAACTATCAACTATACAACATAAATGTCCAAATATAATATAAAATCAGAAACTACTAATCCTTAGTTTCAATTCTCTTAATAATACTAATTTAGTTTTTTAATATTAGGATATGATGTGATAATTAGAGTCTAATGGTTACAACTACCATGAAATTACAACCAATTCATCAAAAATAAATAAGGAATCACGTAAGAATCATAATATAATGCTTTCCACCTATTTTCTTAAGAATGTGGAAAGGAATTAGTTATGAAAAAAAATAAGATCTTAGTTAGGATATCATATTTCTAATTTTTACTCTATCGTTGAACAAGTTCTAATTTTTTTGATAAATAAACAATGTCCTTTTGATGATAGAGATAGTAGATAATTAAAGATGATTAATTTGAATATTACCATTTTTAGTATTATAATTAAATTTCCATATTAATAAAAAACTAAGTTCATGAATTATATCCATGCTTAAGAGTGTTTAATACTATTATGAGGAGGATCAAGGGCCCACTCATACAAATAAGAAGGATCTATTTGGTATTTATGTATTTATTATGCATTGTTATGTGTTTTAAGTTTTTAATCCATTTTCATGCAAACAACTATTATCTATGTTTAACCTATAGAGTTTTTTTTATATGTGTAATTACCTTCAACAAATTGCTTTCAAACATTTCCATTTCAATAAATTAATTTTGATGCAATTTAAATATCCTAAAAAGTAGATTAAATAGTGTATTTTACAATCATGTAATTTCAATTCATCAAATTAAATTAAACAATGTGATTTACATTCATGTAATTTCAATTTCAACAAAATAAATTAGCTTTGTGCATTTTCAATTTAGTAAGCAATGTGTTTCCTTTCAAAATAAATTATATTATAGTTGAATTAAATCAAATCAAATTATATAGAAATAGATTATATAATCCACAAATCACTCCCAAAAAATAATTTTAGTTATAAACCTTTGCATATCCTATTACAGATAATTGTTAGACATTACCTAAATTGACAGAACATATATCCTTTAAATGAAGTGGACACAAATACCATAATCATCCATTATTAATTTTTATTATTTATTTTATCTTAAAAACCTCTCTAGGTGTTGTTATTACATATTTTTGAGTGATTTGTTTGAGTAAATGAGGTAACATTAAGAAGATGAGCTTATGCCAAACCTTAAGGGTTTTTCACAACCCATTATTCAAGTTTTAAACCTTTCACATGGATGTAAACTACTATAAGGAGTGTTTAAAATCGTTTTATTTATATTAGTTCTAAGGTAATGAAAGTAAATATGTAGCTTGTTTTTTATTGTCTTTGAAAAACCCCTTAAGGTAATTTTTATGTTTACAAAACGTTTTATTACCACCAAATGATGATAAATATGAGTAAGAAAAAAAATAAGGTGTATTGATTGAAAATATAGTTACATATAGTTAGAAACCTTGGACTAGGTTGTGTTTTATTTTTTGTGTTCTTTATGATTTTTTATTGTGTGATGAATGAACCTTATCCTTGTTGGTGGTATCTTAATCATCTTACATTTATTATCTTTTATACCTTTATATAATTTAGTTTTGTTTTCAAAAATATTAAAACCGTTTAGATGATGGATGGGGTGGATTGGGCCACTAATGATTGGGACCATCTTACTCATTTTTTCTCTCAGTGGTTATATGATGGAGTTCTAATGTGGGTTTTTTATTGAATTTTTTTAATTATTTTATTATATATTCAATTTGAATCAATGTGCCTATGGCCTTTTTGATGCACCATTATATTGATACTTGGGTTGTGTAACCTTGTATGCCACAAAATTATCAGTTCTTGATTCTACCTATTTCACCCTTCAGTTATAACCTTATGGTTGGTAAATAACTTCATTTTTTTATGAATTTTGAGTAATGGAAATATGGAATAATTATGTTAAATTATATTTTCATTATTGGGTTCAATTCTTAGATAGAGTAGTTTCTATATGACATATAGTGTATGGACATAAATAATAGAAATAAACTACTAATGAAATGAGTTTTGGTCTGAGAATTGAATCTTGTGATTCAATAGATTGAGTTCTACTTAGATGATTCTTGTAACATGGTTATTATGGTGAAATTTTAGTTCCTTAGATAGTTTCACATTCTATTTATATATAGTGAAGGAAACTTGTACTAGTATAATATGAGTTAGAAATAAAATTTAGCTTTAATTATAGGAAAGCTTATTTGAAGATTGATTACTATGGTTAGTAATATTTCATAACATATTTATACCTATATAATATTAAAGAATTTTCATATTTTTTTTAGTAATGAGTTCGTGCTGAGACCATTATGGGTTAAAAGGCATTTTTAAAGAAGAAAAAAACTATGTAGTTGAATGATACTTGTTTACCAAATGTTTAGCTTCATGTGGACTTTTTATTTTATATATTTATCATGATTAAGACTATCTATAGATAAAATCAAGGGGAGATTGAATCATATGATTAATGATCCTCTTATATTTCTTTATCATAATGTTCTTATTCTCCCTATGATCACTCTAAGCACATTTTATTCCTCCATTATTTTTTTTAATGTTGATTTTTTAGTACATAGTCAAGTAATTGTAAAAGTTAAACTTAATTTTCATTTGGTTTATTTTGGTCTAGATGCATTTTATTATGGTAATACATATAGATACTCAGGCTTGGTAATTAGAATAAAATATTGACTCTCATCAAGAACCTCACACTAAGTATGATTTATGAATTTTGAAGCTCTTCAGTTTTGGTAAGTCTATTAAGCTTAAATTACTATTAACATAATGTGGGAAATATATCTAATATGTGATTTTGAGAATGTTCTCATTTAATTTTTTTGAAGATATGATTGATAATTTATATTATGAATGATATTTATGTTTGCTTTCTTTTATTCTATAGAATATAAGAAAATAAATTTATTCATTTGGTTTGTAAAGGTAAACACGAACATCTTTTTCTATTGTCTAAGTGTATTACTACAATAATACATATATAAATTGCTTGGGTCAATACAATAAAGTAAAAAATGTTTTTGGTTTATTTAAGGAAGTAAATTTTTTATTTATAATTATATTATAGTTTATTAAATTAATAATCAAAATAATGGTCAATGAAGTTATAAATTGAGTTTATTGAAGAAATTATTATTTTTCATTCATATTGAAATAGTGTAATATGGTTTTAGTTGTAGGATAATCCACCTTCCTGAGATTAAGTTCCATATGGAATAATGAAGAGTGAAAATAATGGGAAAAAATCTATAATTTAAGGACATAGTGGAAAATAAATAAATATGTAGCAATCTCCATAAATCACCATTTAAATATAAATGTCATTTTATTAGTACCTTAAGTAAATGCATGTCTTTACTTGTATTATTAACATTAAACCAACTATGTAAAATATCATATATAATTTTGGGTAAACTAGTGTAGTTTGGTAGTAGGTTTTAGTAATCAAATCATGTCATTTTTATGGAACTTAAGCAATATGTTATTTTTTGGGTAATCTACCAACTCTTTAATGTGATTTTTGGCTTGAATGAATTATAATCAATCTCTAATTTCATGTGGTGTGATTAAATGATGGAAGATCATTTACATTGTTTTAAATATCTATACCTCAATAAATTAATAACTTGTTTTAACTTGAATCATGAATCAAAAAGTTTGAAATTTTATGGTTTAGATTTTTGGTGTTGTGACATTTCATATTAGAGCCTGATTTATAACTCTAGGGATATTTTAGGAAAAAAAATCATCTAAACTTTGGTCTGTGTATCCAATATGGTGAGGACATGAACAATTAGAGGTGGAATTGATAACAACCATGTCCATGGAGGTAGAGGGGGAAAAAGGGTGAAACATAGCTAGAGGAGGAAGGAACAACCTCTAGTGGCTGAACATGATCTTAATTTTAACATCAATGCCAATATAAACAATTTTGACTACCTAGTAGGAAATAGTGATATTTTTTAATAGTATCTTGGCTATGTTCCATGAAATTAAAGATAAAGTGGATACACATAGTCAAATATTGACCAATATTGAAGGCCATGGTGATAGATAATAAGTGGAAGAGCACTTGGAGGTGGATAGTGTAGAACCTAAACCCCAAGTGGTCATTGATCCATAATTAAGGAACTCAATAAATTTTCACCTCCCACTTATGATGGGGGAGAAACTATGATGTTTCTATGGCATGGATGGTAAATTTGTAAAAGTATTTTAATTTTTATGGCATGAGCTCCAATTTTTTGGCTCACATTGGTGCCTACCAATTTGTGGGAAATGATGATCTATGGTGGAATCACCTTTGTGCTCGAGGGGTATAAACTTATAAAACTTACTTGGTTTTTTTAAATAACTTCATGGAAAAATAATTGAATTATACCTATGAGCAGCAAAACATTATTGAATTCTAGCTCTTGTAGTAAGGTATTATGTCTTTGGTTGTGTATGAAAATAAGATTTTTCGCCTTTTGTGTTATGTAAATTATAATCATGATGAAGAGACAAAGGTAACAAAGTTAATTTTAGGCATGCAAGAGGTTTGTATGCATGATGTTAATGTTGAATTATTTCTACCCTTGGGATTAGAAAGGTGTCAACCTATGACCATGAGTACTTGGGTTTAGCCTTAGAAACCCTCTTATGTCTTTTGAAGTGTTAGGGAAATCCAAGGAGGGGTCAATTGCCATCAAGTCAAGGCAATATGTTTAAGTGGTATGATATGTCAAAATATGTCATGGTGGTTGTCTTTTCACCCTTTTTGAGCTTATGTAAAGTGTTCTCTTTGTGTTATCAATGTATAAGGGTTATTAGCAAGTATTGAAGTGGTATTAATGATCTAAACCTACTCATATTGAATATGGCCCATATGTTTTAGCTCATGTCTTACTGTGAACACACATAAACATGTTGATAACCTATAAGATATGGAAAACTTACAGGATTAGAGATGGTATAAAGAGAATGTGGTGACCTTACCTTAATCCTTAACATGTTTTAAGGTTTTATATCAGTATTAAAGTAACCTATATTTGAATTTTTCATTGATATCATGTACATTACCTTCAAAAATGGTGTCTAATCATGAGAATAATGTTATTTTCCCCAAAAACACTACCAATACCATAATTATGCCTTCAAAGGTCTTAATTATCACCATAATCCCATGATGGAATGGTTTCATATGTAAAATGGTTTCCTTTAATAATTAAAATTCTTTTATTCACTAGTATAGGTGCTGACACATGGGAAAGAATGGATTTTCACCATCCCTCCACCTATACTCCCTATTTTGAATGCAATTTGACTCCTAATTTCTCTCCTCCTTCCCACCAATAACATTTCAAGATTTTAAATCTTGAGAAAATGCAATAAAGTGGTGTTTTAAAGGTGTTTACAACCATGTAAAATTTTTTACCATATGGTCATGGTCAAAAAGGTCAAAAATTGACCCCTCCTTTCCATTATCCTCCTTGGCAACCTTGGATAGCCTCTCAAGTTTTTATTCAATATGAACATGAGAGATAAAAAGGTGGACTAAGATCTTGGAAAGAGGAAGGTGGTCTAATTGACTTATAATCCTTGGCATTATTTTGCATATTCATGGCCTAAGATTTATGAATAATGGTTAAGAATCTAAACAATCAAATTAGTCTCCTACATCCACATAGTGTCAATATATGAATATTTCAAATAAAATGATGGTTGTATATGTCTTATATAACTCCTCAAGGTCATTACATTGCATCATACACCCTTGGTTCATATGTGTGATTCCATGGGAGCCAAAAACCTCTAGTTTATGAAAAGTTGCAAGCTATAGACAATGTTTTCTTAATGATGAAGAACCTTCAATGCATATATTTGAAAATTAGTAGTGGTTTGAGGTTAAATGATGGGTTTATTAGAATAGTTTATATTTTCTTGCCTCATTAACATAATAGAGTTATCAATGGACCTTTAACTAACCTAGGATTATGTCTTCAAGTAGAACTACCTATGTAATTTAAACTTCATTGCAAGTGGTAACATAGTGTTTCATGGTGATGGATGTTGAAGATCATTAGAATACCATAGAGGTAGTAGAGGTGTTGAACACACATGGAATATTACCTATCTCAAAAGGAATAAGCCTCATTATGGATCTCAAGACCAATAAACCATGAACTAGATCCCAATACTTTCATAGACCTCTATAGCAAAGTTTAAGGTTCATTAGAATTGTTTAATATATTTTTGAAATCCTAAGTTTTAGTTTCTCCCTTTATTTGTTTGATTGATTAGCTCCAAATGTTTTGCCTTGTTGATTATATGGATAAGGGTGTCTAGGGTCACCACAGGTGATCTTGAACAAGAGTCATTAGTCCATATAAAACCTCTCAAGGAACATATATTGTGTAATGGTCTCATCATGCCATTTCACCCCATAATAAGATCTACTTTCTAAATTCAAAACTCCATAAGACCCTATGACCACTACCTACAGGTTTTATCCCTTATGCCTAAGATTAAGGCATGAAAATAAGGTCAAATGTTGCATAATACCATGAATATCCATTTGGGGTGTGAGAAAGGGGTATATTCAAGTGTGAAAACTATTGATAAACTATGACCAAGTTCAAAAGGTCAACTCAAGCCTAGCCTTTAAAGGGTTTTCCAAAACCACCTTATAGTTGAACCTACATAATGCAAGGATGGGACATATTTTATGAATATAACTACTTAAATAGTGTGATTTAGATTTAGGGAAGTTAAATTGGGTCTCAAACATAGTTTGGAAGACCCCATCTTGCTCATGGGCTTGTGTAAGAACTCCATTAATAGTCATACTGCTAAACCATCGTATAACAAACTATAGGTAGTCTACCTTCAACATTAAATATGAAATACTATAATCACATGAAAGAGATATATCTAGTAGATAGGTAAGGCATACATATCATGTTGTTGAAAGATAAGGAAACTCTAAGGGATAGCCAAAATAGGTTGACTTAGGCATGGACAATGGCCTAGGTGCATCCAAGTCCACCCAGTCAATTAGGATGTCTAAATAATGTGAATGACAATGGAAAAAAAATTCTTAGTTCACCCCCATTTTTATGGTATTTATCCTCCTTAGGATTCTTAAGGGTAGATACAAGTTTGAGGAAGCTACCTAGTCTAAGTTGAACACCCATAAACCACATGCATGTATGCATAACTATGTAAATGAGATTTAATTATAAAGTTTGGGGAAGCCCAGTGCCAAATAATATTATTAAATCTTGAGATAATTTTACATGATATTTCAACCTTAAAAACATTAGAGAAGAAGATAAGAGACTACTTAGACCTCTAATACCAATTGATCCAAGCACTCAGCCTAAGAAATTATTATTAGAGTAGGCCTACAAGAGAGAGGGACATAGACGATGGTCTAGGTAGTTGAAGACAAGTGAAAAATATGGAAATTATATAGAAATGGGTGATATTATAGCATTGAATCCAATAATACCCATACAAGTGACTCAAGGTCTTGAAACTTAATCTAACCTATAAGGCATAAATCCCTCCTTGCCATCTTCATCTTGGTGAAAAAATCAAACCTCCATGGTAGGCCTAAGGCCATGAAGAGGTGTATTATGATGATATAGGTCTTGAGGAAAGTGTTTTAGATGGAGGAAGGCAAGGAAGTAATCAAATTTGGTCTCATTACCCCTCTTGATCTCCACTACCCTAGTTTACCATTTTGAGATGTCAACTCCAATGATTATATATCACATGAAAATATTAGTATGGATTAATTATCTTAGGGGTAGTTTTGGAACCCTATGCACTTACTATCCATTAAATAAAGAGTTACATTTATGAGCTCAACTCTATGAATAATCCTTAAAATTGTCAACCCACCTAGAATGCTTAACAAAGAATCAAAGGCTGTAAACTTTCACTTAGAACTCACCATAAAAGGTACATGGGACTAAGAGATATTTGGGAGTTTTTAAGGGGTATATGGTCTCAAAATCCATGGAAATAAATTTTGTATTTGAGGTCTATACTCTATGAACCATCATTAAGATGGTGGGTCATTAAAACCCTGATAAAGACCTGATAAAGGATTTTTACATTCAAATGAGGTAGTTGAGTATGTAAATGGTCCTAATGGGCTTACCAAGTCACATGGGAACCTAAATGGTCCATTTATTGGCATGTGAAAATTATATGTGGTATGAATTGGGCCTAGGTAGAACTGCTATAAGCCTAGAAAGGAATACTCCTAGCCTATGCATAGAGAATTAAAGAAAGTATAGATGTTTTTCATAGGTATAAAATGGGAAAATACATAAATAGGTTGAGAAGACTTCAAAATGACCACCTACAAGGGTCTCCACATCTAATGATCACCTGTAGACAAGTTTAAGTGCTTACTTAGCTGACTGTGTATGTATGCAGAGGGAACAAGTGGATTAACCAAGCCAACATAGATGATCCAAAGGATATAAGGGATAGGTTTAATAAACCTAGAGGTGAAAAAGAGATATCATAAATCCATTTTGAAATAAAAACACATGAACCTTGTCATTAGGCCTATTAGCCTAATATCCTTCTTAAGACATGACTAATTGAAAACTGAATGTTGAGGATAATAAGGATTAAATGAGACCTTAAACCAACATGGAAGTAAACTTCAAAGAGTTTAATATGTGTAATAGGTTATTGTTTGTAAAGAAAAGATACATATTCACTATTTTGGCCTAAAACTGCCTTGAGATTACACAAAATGCAAGACAGTCACCTGAGGAGCACTTTTTGTGCTTAAAATTGAATGGAAGATCTACATGGGAATCCAAAATACTAGGTAAAGTTAGGAAAGATTCATAAGTAAATTTCTTGGCACTATATTTAGAGTTCAAGACCTTAGGGATATGAATAATTTCAAAGATCCTAAACCCCCTAAAGCTCCCTAAATACCCTAATAGAGACCTGATGGAGGAGATCCTAACAAATTTCCACTTAGATGCATTGAATTAGCTTGGGAGACACTTGAAATTCATTGTGCACTCTAAGGAGGTCCTACTCATGGAATTGGATTATATAGACAACTATACGGATATAACAAAAACACTATTTTGCAAGATTTAGTGATAATTTCAAGGTATATAGATGGATGAATAGTTAAAGATCATTTATGAGGGTAGTGTGAAGTGTATTTCACCTTTCTAGATCAAAAAATAATATTAAATATTCATATAAATGCTTCTGTATGTATGCACCAAATATCAAGTCTAGAAGTGCTGGTGAAAGGTGACCTAGTCACTTAAGTGAGCAAGAATTTCAAGTGTATGATATTTGGAGGGCATAAGTCATGGTATAATATGTTTTTCTAAACCTAAAACATGCTAAATATTCCATCCTTAAAGGTGTTGTAAATTTGTCATGATGATGTCATGGACATGTCCTAGTGAGTGGATGAAGTGCCTTGATAGTCTAAGTGATAATTTGATAGATTAAGTGATAATGATAAAGTGTACACTGTGCTTATTATTATATGATAAAGTGTGCAATGTGTTTTCTCTAGTATGATTTATCTATGGTTGGTTGATCTTCAATATTTACATGGATAGAGAGTATTATGGATGAGTATGGTGATTTGAGCATGTACAAGAGGTCCCTAAGATATTATCTATGCTTGGAGAAATTTTGTGTATAAGTTAAATTCATCTGATTGATCATAGTTTTCATCTAGACACTTTGGGTCTAGTGGTATAAAATCTGAGTAGGCAGTTTGATGATGTCACAATTTCCATATGGGAATAATTCAAGGGGAGTTGGTCATATGGTTGTGATCATAGTATATCCTTAGTTATTATAAACTAGATCTCAATCCATGCATCAAATCATGATCAAATTTATGACAGTGCAAATTTGGCTTCTCAGTCAAAATTTATTATTTCCCCATAAATAGCCAAATTTGCAATATGGTTAGAAAGACCTGAGTAAACATGTTGATGAATTTATCATTTTCATGCATGGAGATGTGAAGATAAAATGATCATATGGGTTTATTAATTTTTATGCCTAGTTTATTTGTTCTAATTTTTAGATTATGTGATATAGTGCATCAAAAGATATGCATATGTAAAGTTGGGATCCTAGGTAGTTTGACTGTGTTTTCCCATATCCAATTTTGCAATGAGGTAGAAAGAGATGAGTGAGAATTTCTATGGTGTTATATCTTTCATGGGTGAAGGTGTCAAGATAATTTATTTATATGGGTTTATTCAGTTTTGAGCATAGTTGATTTACACTAAATTATAGATCATCCATTGAAGCATGAAAAAAGTTATAGATTCTCAAAGTTGGCCTCTCAAGAAAATTTGGACATAGTTGGCTTTATGATAGAAGTTTTTTAGAAGGTATTTTAATGGTGTTATATCTCACATGTGTGAGAGTTATAAGAGTAGTGTGCTACATGGTTAGATTCTCCTACAGAAGGAGGTCATCTGGTCCAAATTTGAGATCATGTGAGTAAGCATATAATAATTTTTTGAGGTGAAAAAATGGCTACTTAGGCATATCAAATGGGTTAACATAGTAATTTTTGAAAGTGTTAAATCTCAAGCAAGATCAATGATGCACATTGATCTAAGGAGTCAAAAAGTAGTGAGATAAAGATATGTGCACTATTTTTAATGACTGGTCAAAGGTACAAGATAATCATCTAATGGTGAGTAGGCATTCACACAATTTTATCAATGATAAACATTGATCATTATTGACTTGGTTGATCTATAGAGATCGACGGAGTATGTTGAGTCAACATTTCAAGATTGCATGAGATGAGGTCAAATTGATTATGGGTTTAACATCTAAGTATTGGTGCTTATGCATTAAAGATTAATCAAGATATATGGAGCATATTTGATCTGAGTAGTGAGTTCATGATATTTGAGTATTGTGATTGAAGTTTAACTGTGACCATTTGAATTCAAATATTTTAATTTAACATATGGAAAACTAGAGTTCTATATTTTGTCCATATATTATGATATAAGATGAAATTTGTCATATAGTAAAAAATAAAAGTGGCATATGACTCTATGGCACATTAATTGAACCTAATTTAAAGATATGGATGTGAGTATAGCCAAAGATATTGAGTCTAGAAGTTGACTATGTGTTTTTACTTATTCTACACGTGACTCAAGAAGGATATTCAAGCTTATATTGATGTTGTTTTGATGTCTCATGATGAATTAGATATTGAAAAAAAAATTATATTCTATGAAAATGATGTGTGTGGATTTTAAATATGTGATCAATCTATCTTGAGTATGAACAATGATTAAGAAGTTGACTATGTGTTCATTCATCATGACTATGTGCACCAGGTCCTTGTTTGAGTTGATTGAGCATACACAGAGTGAGATAAGTTGACTATGATAATTTGAGGATGTTTAAGGGGACATAAGGAGTGTACCCATGTATTTTAAAGTGGTTTTTTTTATTTTTCTCAAGGGTGAGCTAAATGGGTGAATAGGTCTCTATGAGACCTATAAGAGCTATAAGTGGCTTATTAAAAGTGTAGCTACTTAAGTATGACCTATAGATGCTATGGCTAGCCTATAAAGATTGTATTGAGTTGTCTCCTTATATTATAGATGTCTTAAGGGCTAAGTCATGCCTAGTGGCTAAATAAGGTAGTGATTATCAAATATTGCTTTAAAAATAGTTGAACCAAAGTTGATGGGTTTTAGACTTTGTAAAAGAGACTAAGGAATGATTGGAGAGAGGCTCGTGTGTGTTTTGATGGAGTGAAGGAGAGGAAATTTTCCCTTAAGATGTACTGAAGAGTATAATAAATTGAGGACTATTTATATGACTTGATGGTCATAATTTTGTTTTTAGAATAGTTCTCTTGCATATTAAGTGTGAGCAAAGGTGAATTGTGATAAGTAGAGTTTCTCACTAGGTGTTATTGTGGTAGCTTAGCATCTAATGTGGTTGTAACCTCTTTATAAGGTGAAAATTACTAAAATTTCTAGTTTTTATTATAGTTTAGCTAGACAAGTGTGGTAGTACCTTGTGGGATTGTAGTCTCACTAAATAGGAATTGTAGTTCCTTGATCATTTGTAGATGTTATAAATTAGATCTTGTTATTATAGGAGAGTAGTCTAATTATAAGTTTTAGTGGGTTTTATTACCCAAGAGGGTTTCTCATGTATGTCATGTTTTATATGATTGATCTTGCTTTCTCTCTCTTTCTCATTGCAATGCATGATATGTATGCTTCATGAATGCTTATGGTAATTAGTTAAGTATTTGTAAATATCAAAATTTGAGTTGGATTATTTAGGCTCACTAATAAATCCCCCCTTTTAATTATTTTACCTCTATTAATTGGTATCAGAGTGAGGCCCTTTGATAAAGGCTTGAGAGCTTGAAGGTGATTTAGGGTTCAATGGCTAGTCATAATGTGCAAGTTGGTTTATCCAATAAGCAAGCACCAATGTTCAATGGATCCAATAATGAATTTTTAGTGCCAAGATGAAAACCTACATTATGTCCCTAGGTTTTGATGTATGGCAATCAATTTTAGATGGTTATGTTTCTCCTACTATTCCTCCATCTAGTATTACTGATAAAAAAATGTTTAAGAACAAATCTAAGGCAATAAATTCCATCACTTGTGGTCTTATAGAAACTAAGTTTACCAGATTAATTAATTACACATCTACCAAATAAATATGGGATAAATTGAAGACTATTTTTGAAGGAGATTCAAAGGTTAAGCTTGATAACTTATAGACTCATAGAATGTAATTTAAAAGTCTCAAGATGAGTGAAGAAGATACTATGGCATCCTTTCTATAGTGAGTTTATGAGATTGTGAACATCATCAGAGGTATTGGAGAGAATATTGAAGAGACTAATGTTTTTTGAAAGGTATTAAAGTCTCTATCCCCCTAAGTTTGATCCAAAATTATATGATATAGAAGAGAGTCATGACCTTACTCAGTTTAAGATGGATCAATTGCATGACACCCTTACTACCTATGAGATGAGGAAGAATGATGATATACCACCAAAGAAGGAAGAAAAATTTAATATTGAAATGAAGACAAAGAAGAATTTACAAGCTAAGAAATCCAAAGAGGGTGACATTTTTGATATTGATGAGGATGAACTAACTGCTTTGATTACTAGGAAATTGAATACTAGCTTAGGGAAATATAAGGGTAAACTACCCTTCAAATGTTTCAAGTATGGAGAGATAGGACATTTTTCTTAGAAGTGTCCTCATAAGATTGATAAGAAAGATGATAAAGAGCATGGTGAAGACCAATTTGATGACAAGAAGACATATAGGAAGAAAGGTTTTAGAAATTATAACAAGTTGAGGTCATTCAAGAAAAAGAAGAGTCTTTATACCAAATAAGATTGTAACTCATCAGATGAGAGTGAAGACAGTGACTTAGAATATGATCATGAATATGATGATCCTATTAAAGATGAATCTTTGGTCATGGATGAGGAAGGAAGTTACTCACATTAAAAGGTGTCTACTTGGAGTGATTTAAATAATGATGAAGATGAGGTGGACTATGAGACTATTCTGATGAATGCTCTTGAAGAACTAAAGATTGAGAATAATATCAATAAGAAGATGAAATCTAAGCTCAAGGACTATGAGGAAAAATTTAGTGTGTTTGAGGAAAGATTGTATGAAGATGCTAAGGAGCATGAAGCTATGATCAAGCATCTCAATTGGTAATTGGAAATTCTATCTACAAGCCTAAAATATAAAGAAGATGAATGTTCAAGGTATGTTTCTAAAAAAATCCTTGAAATATGAGATAGAAAATATAGATAGTATGGTGCAGAAATTTGTAAGATTTGAAGATATCTCATGTGATCTAGAAAATATTTTGAATGGTAAAAAGCATGTTAGTGATATAGTTGGTATTAGATATGAAAAATAACAAAATATTGTAACTCAAGACAATATGAAGACTAATGTGAACCAAGCCAATCATACTTTGAAGACAAATCATTAGACAAGGAATGAAGGTGCTAGTAGAGTAAAGACAAATTAGATCAAACAGCCAAATGCTATGAGATATGCAAGATTCAATGGTTACTATTACACATGTAATCAATTTGGTTATAGGTCTAGAGAATGCAAGAGATTTGTTAGAAATGAATTTTCATGGGACTATGATGGTGGTCATCAATCAAAAGGTGTGAATATAATCAAGTGATTTTATTGTCTTGATATGGGACACTATGCAAATAATTATCCACATAAGATTAGACAAGGTGAGTCCTCTTCAAAAAGGGGAGGTTGTTTTGTTTATCAAGATATAGGACACACTACATATTACTATCCAAATAATTCAAGGTAGTATAAAATTCTTGCAAAAGGTATGGTGTACTACAATTGTTAATAGAGAAGTCACATTGCTAGGTTTTATAAGTAAAGGCCTACAAGATAAAGTAGATTTAATCAGGCTCTTAGAGTTTTATAAAGAAGGCAAGTTAACACATGGAAGCCAAAGGTGAAAAGTGTGAGTCATGATGAGACTCTAGGTCCAAGCAATCTATTTTTTATGTTTGAGAATGCTTCAGAAGTTGAATATTATCAAGAGGTCTCATTGTCTACTCATGTTGAGAATGAAGAAATCAAACACAAGGAGAAGACAAAGGTGATGATTGAGGCCAGTCCTAAGGTATGTAGGGATCCAATTGAACATCCTACTACTGATGAACATGTATCATGTAAATAACATCAACTATATGTGCCTAATGATGAGGTTTCAATCTATAAAGAAGATTCTTCAGATAAATATGTATGTAATGAATATGTGTTGTCTCCATGTATTTTCAATTCAGTCATAGAAGAAAAGGAGAATGGTGTAGTGGATAAAGAAGTTGTTTCTCCTAAGACAAAGAATAATAATAAGAACTATAAATATCAAATGAGTAAGGAAGAGATAGAAGATGCGGATTTGTTTTTGTTTTAGAGTATTAAGGTATAGAAGGTGTCTTTATATATGCTTATTAAGAGATTATTTTTAGTGGAGAAGTAATTTTGTGTGCTCAAAATGATTATGCCAATTAGATAAAATCTTTTGTTAAGGGGGAAAAACAAGTTCATGACCCTATTTTTGCGGTTTGTGAAGGAGCTTTAGTATAGAGTCAGAATGGGTTGTTCTAGGTGACATAATGAGTTTGATGCATTGTCAAGAAGTGTTTCATGCTTAGAAAGGTCTGTGTATTTCTTTGTGGTGTTATCTAGGTTTTTTTATGTTCAAAGGTATGTATGTGCCAATTGAAGATTTTTGAGTGCTCTCAATTTTCTCAATTTTTGGTTTAAGGGTAAGCAGGCCTAAAATGGGTTATAGGATGTATGGGTTCCCAAAGGTATGATAGCTCATTTTTTGGTCTAGAACTATGTGACGGGTGTCTCCAGGTGTGCAAGTAGTTTTAAAGGTGTGCATTGACTAGAAGGAGGTTTGTTGACCCTACTTGTTTTAAGATTCTAGGGTTTTGGGCTATATTAGAAAAGTGGTTTTCCTTATGAGGTGAGTTCTAAGGCTTCTTAATTTATTGAGTAGGCCAAATGGGTGGTCAAAACAATATTCATAGAGATTTTAAGGTTTGTATCTCTCTAGTTATTCAAGCTTTTGTCAATATAAAGGCCTAATTGGATAGTTGGTTTATGAAAGAAGCTATATTATAGATGCAAAATTGGTGGTCATGGAAGTGTCTTGAGAAAGAAGGATGGTAAGTTTGTGTGGTGGTTATTCATGGTATTTGGAGATCTAAAGATTTTCAACTAGTGAAATTAATTAGAAATCTTAGGGGGAGTCCCTCTCAAATGTTTCTTGGTGAGTTATATATCATATTTTAATTACTTTGTATGTTCTTTCTTCATTGGTTGCAGTGCTTGATTAAAGAGAGTGTTGGCATGGAACAAGTAGAAGTTTGTCAAGATAATAAGAGGTAGGATCAAGGTAAGGGGGAGTTTGTATAATCTTTATAATATGGTCCTTTACTATTTTTATAGTCTTTTTAGGTCCTCAAGATCAGTGTGTTCCCACTTTGTCATTGTGTCAAAGGGGGAGAAAGTTCTTATTGGGAGAAAGTTCCTATAATGAGAGTGATTGAAGAGAGAAAAGGTGAGATGTATATTTTTTTATATGATGGTTATTGACAATGATGAAAAATGGGGAGATTATTGTAAAG
Source organism: Torreya grandis (assembly GCA_037957365.1). Classification (NCBI taxonomy): domain Eukaryota; kingdom Viridiplantae; phylum Streptophyta; class Pinopsida; order Cupressales; family Taxaceae; genus Torreya; species Torreya grandis. The sequence continues at coordinate 56,291 of JARHVA010003877.1, read as the reverse complement.
TTATCATGATGATGTCATGGTGGTGTCATAGAGATGTCTTGGTGAGTGGATGAAGTGCCTTGATAGTCTAAATGCTAATGATAAAGTGTGCAATGTGGTTGTTCTTGTATGACAAATTGTGTAATGTGTTTTCTCTATTATGCTTTATGTATGGTTGCTTGATCTTCAGTATTGGCATGGATTGAGAGGATTAAGGATGACTATGGTGATTTGAGCATGTGAAAGAGGTCTCTAAGATATTATATATACTTGGAGAGATTATGTGTATAAGTAGAATTCATCTAGTTGATCATAGTTTTCATATAGACACTTTGGGTCCAGTGGTAAAAAAATTGAGTAGGTAGTTTGATGACATTGCCATTACCATGTGGGAAGGAGTCAAGGGGATTTGGTCATATCATCATGATCATAGTAGTCCCTAGTTGTTATGCACTAGATCTCAAGTCATGCATCAAAGTACAATCAAAGTTATGAGGGTGAAAAGTTATATTCTTAATTAGAATTCATTATTTTCCCATAGCCAAATTTACAATATGGCTAGAAAGAGCTAAGTAAGAATGTTTATTAAGTCAACATTCACATGCATGGAGGTTTGAGGAAAAAATGATCATTTGTGTTTATTCATTTTTGTGCCTAGTTTATTTGTGATAATTTTTAGATCGTGTGATATAGCACGCCAAAAGATATGCATATGTAAAGATGGGATCCTAGATAGTTTGACTATGTTTTCCCATACTTAGCCAATTTTGTAATGAGGTAGAAAGAACTGAGTGAGAATTTTGATGGTGTTATACATTTCTCATGTGAAGGTGTTAAGATATGAATTTTTTTAGTTTTGAGCATAGTTGATTTATGCTAAATTATAGATCATCCTTTTAAGCATGACAAAAGTTATAGATGCTCAAAGTTGTCCTCTCTGGTAGATTTAGACATAGTTGGGTCTATGATAGAAGTTTTTAAGAAGGAAATTTAATGCTATTATATCTCACACATGCAATATTTATAGGAGTAGTGTGTCACATGGTTGGATTATCCTATAGAAGGAGATCATATGGTCAAAATTTGAGATCATACGAGTAAGCATAGAAGAAGTTATTAAGGTGAAAAAATGGATACTTAGGCATATCAAAAGGGTTCCCATACTTAGTCATTTTTGAAAGTGTTAAAGCTCAAGTAAGATCGATGGTGTGCATTATTACAAGGAGTGAGGAGGTAGTGAGATGAGGATAGGTGAACAATGTTTAACAACTGAGCAAAGGTATAGGATAATGATCCAATGATGAGTGAGTATTTGTATAGTTTGATCAATGGTGAGCATTGATCATTATTAACCTAGTTGATCTATAGAGATCGATGAAGTGCATTGAGTCAACATTTTGAGATTATATGAGATGAGGTCAAAGTGATTGTGGTATAATGTCTAAGCATTGGCACCTATGTGTTAAAAATTGATCAAGATCGATGGAGATTATTTTATATAAATAGTGAGTTCATGATATTCAAGCATTGTGTTCAAAGGTTAATTATGACTGTTTGAATTCAAATATTTGAATTTAACATAGGAAAAACTAAAGCTTTGTATTTTGTCCATATCTTTTGATAGAAGACAAATTTTCTCATATAGTAAAAATAAAAGTGGTATAAGACTCCATGGATCATCTATTCAACATAATTTTAATATTTGGAAGTGAATATAATTAAAGACATTGAGTCTAGAACTTGATTGTGTTTATGCTTATTTTACAAGTGACCTAAGAAGGATATTCAAGCTTGTATTGATGTTGTTCTGATGTCTCATGATAAATTAGCTATTGGAACATGTTTTAAACTCCATGAGGATGCTCTATGTGGACTTTAGATGTGTGATAAATCTATTTGAGCATGAACAATGTTTAATAAGTTGACTATGTTCATTCATGGTGACTGTGTGCACTAGGTTTCTATTTGAGTTGATTGAGCATATGCAGATGTGAGATAAGTTAAATATTATCATTTGAGGATGTTTAAGGGGATATAAGGAGTGGACCCATGTATTTGAAAGTGGTCTTATGTTCTTGTTTTGATTGAGGGTGAGCTAAATGGGTGAATAGGTCTCCATGAGACCTATAAGAGCTATAAGTGCCTTGTTAAAAAGTGTAGCTACTTAAGGGTGACATATATATGTCATGGATGACCTATGAATATTGTATTGAGTCTTGTATTCATGTGAGAGATACATTAAGGGATAATACATGCCTAATGGACAACCAAGGTAGTGATTATCAAATATTGATCTATAAATAGTGAAACCAAAGATGATGGGTTTTAGACTTTGTAAGAGAGACTAAGAAGTGATTGGGGAGAGGCTTGTGTGTGTTTTTTAGAGTAAAGAAGGGGTAGAGTAGGATGTGTTTAAGAGTATAATAAATTTAAAATTATTTGTATGACCTAATGGTCATAATTTTATTGGCAAAATATTACTCTTACAAAATGAGTGTGAGCAAAGGTGAAGGGTGATAAGTAGAATTCCATCATTAAATATTGTTGAAATTAGTTTAGAGGTGGATATATTCATAGGTGTTTTTATTTTATCTTAGAATCTAAGGTGGTTACAGCCTCCTTGTAAGTTTAAACTTTCAAAAAGTTTTGGTTATTGTTGTAGCTTAGTTAGACATGTGTGGTAGCACCTTATGGGATTAGAGTCTCACTAAATAGGGATTGTAGTTCCTTGATCATTTTTATATGGTCTAAATTAGATATTGTTATTATAGGATAGTAGTCCAATTACAGGTTCTAGTGAGTTTTATTCCTTGAGAGGGTTTCCCATATATACCATGTGTTACATGATTGATCTTTCTTTGTCTCTCTTTCTCATTAATATGAATGATATGTATGATTCATGAATGATTTTGGTAATCGGTTAAGTATTTATAAAGATCATATTTAAAGTTGGATTATTTAGGCTCACTAATTCACCCCCCCTCTCATTGATTGTACTTCTAACATAATGTCCTATGCAAGCCTCATGATCATCCAAGTAGCTAACACTAAGTGACTAGGCCTAGTTGCATAGTAGGCATATTTGGTCAAGAAAAGGAGATGAGTATTGCCATAGAAGGATGATAAGGGATTAAATTTAGTTAATTAACATAATTTTAACTACCTAATGAAGGAGATCAAACACTTTTCATATCCATAATGGAAGATGGGGTAGTTTTCCAAACCTTATTGGCATGCAAGAGAGGGGTACACTGCTAAATAATTCATGGAAGCCTATTTGGACCACATTTATACCTTTATAACTATTATGAGGAGAGGTGTTTGAAAAAAATTGTGGAAATAATTTGAATGCGGTCAACCAAAGATGAATTAGCTCATGACAATTACACCTCCATACCCAAAATATCATTGAAGACCACCAAATAGTCAAGGCAACACATGATCATGGGAATGTTATGGATGTTATAAATATTTGTTGAGTGAATGAGGGACATCATGACCTCTTCTTCACACTTCCATGCCATTTTATATTCTCTCACCTTCTCCATTATTTTATAAATTAAGGATAGAATGCTATTATATGCATCCCTTAATTCCTTATGATGAAACTCTACCCAAATTATATCTTACAAACATTTTGAATGAATATAAAGACTAGTTTAGATTATTTTATAGTTTAGTCTGCTCTATGCTTATTGATTTTTAGACGTGATTTAGTTTCATCTTCCTTTGTAGTTCCTTATCTTCACCTAGTTGTTAGGAGATTATCTAAACATGTCATATGGTATATAAAAGTATTGGTGATTGTTTTTGAAATAGAATCTGATTAGCAGTGTCATAAGAGTATAAATTCCATTCATCCTCAAGTTTCTTCCACTTAAACTAGCCTCTACATGAAGTATCTATGCTTAAGATTATTTAAGAAAGAGTGATCTAATATTTAATCCTTATCTTATTCTCAATAGTTATTTAAATATTAGTTAGAGTGGATAAAATAATGTTGGTACATCACCTCCTCTTACATTAGATTTTATTTCATGCATCATCTTATATCTCTTTTCGTCACCAAGTTAATATTTTTAGTAATTGATCTAAAACTTTGATGCACCAGGGGAGATAGCCTCAAAACTAGAGGTTCACCTCATCAACTAGGCCACCCACACCTAGAGGTGTGTAGGGAGGTGGGAATCAAAGAACAAACACACCTATTCTAATTCCTCCTGTTAGGATCTTGCTCCTTAGAAAGATCATAGTATGATTACCAAATATAAGAAATTAAATATGCAGAAATAACCAGAAACACAAGTAACTAGAATTCACCAATAACACAAAATATGAGAGACAATACACTATATTGTATTAACACTTTACAGAAAAGAATACTACAAAGAGCTGCCACACTCTTCCACCTTATAGAGGTTTCTCACGCCTCAAGTGTATAGTAATTCTTCTCACACACACTCTCCTACACAAAAAATGGTCCCAACAACCAACTCACACACAGAATTGGTGTTCACCTCACCAACCAGTCAGTAATAACCCTGCCGATACACCAAGCACTCTATAGCACTTCAAGTTGATCTCCCATGAACCTGAAACCTACAGTTCAATAGACCATACTCACATGTAGATCCCCTATGAGCTTGCAACAACCTGTAAATCAATGATCTTACAACTAGAAGGAACTCTTCCTTCCTATCTCATACATATACAATACATGCCAATGGGTCTATAAATAGATCCCTAACTTAAACAATAACTTAGACTCTTAATTTAGACAATTATCCTCATAGCTCAAGACTCTAACTGGTCTTAACATGCAAACTCTTCGTTCACTTAACTAACTATCTGTGCAATGAACAGTTCTAGAACACACAGGTGATCGACGCCGGTCCCTGCTTGTCTAGTTCTACCGACGTCGGCCGACTCCCTACCGTCGCCAGTGGCCTTCTGCACTGGTCACGATCGACGTTGGTCCTGATGCTGACGTCGATGCTCCTAGATCTCAGTAAACTTTGTTCCTTCAGTTTGCAAAGTGTTGAAGCTTTTAGCTTCACAACCTAACAATCTCCCACTTGGAGATAAACAACTGCAACCTCTACCTGTACCTATACCTGTACTCCATCTAGTTTATTCCCTTGGCTTTGTATCCCTCCTCAAGATCACTCTTGAAGACCAACCACCACAAATCCTGTAGTGCAAAACCTGTCATCCAAATTACCTGCCACATCTGCATCTACAACCATGTAGAAAAGAACTTGACCCTGCATACCATGTGCACCTGCTGCTGGTCCCACTAAACTACCCTTCAGTATTACTTTCCCGGATTGACTCCAAACTTGTGACAACTCCCACTGCTTGGGAAAACTCAGGTTTAGTACATACCATGCACTTAACCTAATTATGTGAATCAAGACACCTATTTTGTGAACTGTCCTACCATCGGCGTGCTAACCAGTTTCACACAATCATCCTAAAACAAAGTCAACAAGACTTCCATGTCTCTAGAACACACTCATGCCAAAGAATCTTGCTACTCCCAGATTCTCCATGACACACACCTAAACTAACTTTACCTTTAGTTCAGCAATACCTGTATATGTAACCCTGCAACAAGCACATCATATAGAAATAGGATAATGTAGCTAATATTATCCAACCTGGTAAAGAGAAACACAATGATCAAACCTCCATTGCCCTACAGCTAATACAAGACCATATACCCTGATCTTCCATCTCACATATCCATTTCCGCTCTTCTTCATCCTGAACATCCATTCATCTCTCAGTGCTTTCTTCTAGCTGGCAACTCTACCCAAAACACCTGTTTGGTTCTCCTCCAAGGAATCACATCCTCATCCATGCCAAGCTCCCACTGTTTCCTGGATCTACCTATTCTACTTCTTTAACAACTTCCTGGTTCTATACCATAAGTGAGCAATAAGTAGTGTAAAGAAGGGAAATGATGAATTTAAGAACATACTTACACCTTCAGTCCTCCATATGGGCACTTGAGACTCCATGACAGCTGGCTGTCCACCCAAAATTTGTCTCAGTGACTGATGTCGATCACATCTCAGTCTGCAGATGACTGATGTCAGTTCCCTGTGACTGCCACCTTGCCAACATCAGTTTCCCCTAGCTGACACTGGTCGTTATCTGCCCCGAGTCACCGATGTCAGGCTGTACATAGCCGACATTAGTCCCTATCTGGACACCGATGCCAATTTTCCTATCGACGTCGGTCTCTGTGATTTTCTAGTGAGACCTGACTTTTTCCCACGAGCTCCTTTTGGATCAAACCCTTGTCCAAATCACCCTTGCTCTACTCAGAATTCCTCTGCACCTTGTGCTGAATTCTGTCTGTCACCTTCTCCTTGAAAACCAAGGCTTTCCTATTCTTGTCACTAACATCAGATTCCTCAAGAAACGTCACCTTCTTCTTCTGCATACAAAAACCACAATCTATGCCTTCTAAATCTAAAAGCATACTCTTTGACTCAAGAACAAGCATCTCCTTCTTATCTATGTGACTAAGCCTATTAAGCCACATCTCTGAATCTACAGCTGAAGTAGATAACCCAAAAAGAGAATCAGTAATACAAGTAGATAGATAAAGCATACCTACTTTCTTACCTCTAGCTACAACAAGTGTACCCTTGGTAACCTTCCAAGAGTCCACTGTGAGAGTTACTATGCAACCCTCATCACCCAAACTTCTAACAAAAATCAAATTCTGCTCAAGAACTGGGACATGCATGACCTCCTTTAACACCCATGTGTCACCTGTCTGCAATTTCAGCTTCACTTTTCCTTTACCAACAATCTGACAAGGCTTACCATCCCCTACACAAATTTCTCCAAAGTCTCCCTGGACATACTCATGAAAAAATTTTCTATGTGGGGATGCATGAAAAGAGGTACTAGAATCTAAAACCCAAGATTCTATTTTATCCAAAGAACAACTAGAGCATCCTGTGTAATGTAATCCACAACATCTGCTTCTTCTTCATGTCCTTCATGCTGATCTTCACCTGATCTGCAATCTCTCTTTAAGTGCCCTTGCTTTCCACATTTCCAGTAGGTTATTCTGCCATACTTAGACTTGGATTTTCTGCCTACCTTCGACCTTGATCTCCCACGCTCTATCTTCTCTCTTGGCCTTCCTCTACCTTCAACACTCAAAGCATCTCCTAATGATTCACCTGTGCTTTTCTTGCGTATCTCTTCATTCAAGATCACACTCACAACATCATCCACTTTTAAGAATTTTAAAGGAGACACAATATTAGAAACTACCATTACCAAACCTTCCCAACTTTTAGGAAATGAACACAAGATTAAGAGAGCTCTAATTTCATCATCAAATATAATATTGACTGAACTTAATTAGTTTACCAAACCATGGAAATCACTAAGATGGCTATGAACAGATCCACCTTCCAACATTTGCAAATTAAATAAATGCTTCATAAGAAATACCTTATTAGAAGCTGAGGGTTTTTCATACAAATTTGCCAAAGATTCCATCAACTCCACCGTTGTCTTACACTGTGATACGCTAGAAATCACAGATGATGCAAGACTCAATCTAATAGATCCCAGAGCCTTTCGATCAAGAACCTCCCATTCTTCATCCTTCATATCCGAGGGTTTGTTATTAACCCCACCCAATGGTAAGTACAAATCTTTCTGATACGAATAGTCCTCAATCTGCATCCTCCATAATTGGTAGTTCTTGCCATTAAACTTTTCCATTCGTAGCTAACTATCTTCTGCCATTTCTCAACTCCCACTCAAATAGAAACCCTGTGAGTAACCTGTAATTAAAACACACTACCCAAATCTAAACCAATCTGTTAGTATCCCAACCAAAAGCTCTGATACCAGTTGTAGGGAGGTGGGAATCAAAGAACAAACACACCTATTCTGATTCCTCCTGTTAAGATCTTGCTCCTCAGAAAGAGCACAGTATGATTACCAAATATAAGCAATTACATATGCAAAAATAACCAAAAACACAAGTAACTAGAATTCACCAATAACACAAAATATGAGAGACAATACACTATATTGTATTAACACTTTACAGAAAAGAATACTACAAAGAGCCACCACACTCTTCCACCTTACAGAGATTTCCCATGCCTCAAGTGTACAGTAATTATTCTCACACACACTCTCCTACACAAAAAATAGTCCCAACAACCAACTCACACACAAAATTGGTGTTCACCTCACCAACCAGTCAATAATAACCCTGCCGGTACACCAAGCACTCTATAGCACTTCAAGTTGATCTCCAATGAACCTGCAACCTACAATTCAACAGACCATACTCACATGTAGATCCCCTATGAGCTTGCAACAACCTGCAACTCAATGATCTTACAACTAGAAGGAACTCTTCCTTCCTATCTCATACATATACAATACATGCCAATGGGTCTATAAATAGATCCCTAACTTAAAAAATAACTTAGACTCTTAATTTAGACAATTATCCTCACAGCTCAAGACTCTAACTGGTCTTAACATGCAAACTCTTCGTTCACTTAACTGTCTGTGCAACGAATAGTTTTGGAACACACAGGTGACTGACGCCGGTCCCTGCTTGTTTGGTTCTGCCGACGTCGGCCGACTCCCTGCCATCGCCGGTGGCCTTTTACACTGGTCACGATCGACGTCGGTCCTGATGCCGATGCTGGTGCTCTTGGATCTCAACAAACTTTGTTCCTTCAGTTTGCAAAGTGTTGAAGCTTTTAGCTCCACAACCTAACAAGGTGATCCCATTATATTAGCTAGATGAGGAAGGGATTAAACACCACTACTTCAAAGGGTGAAATTAAGACTGATAATAGTTAACATGACTAAAGCTTATACACTGGTTATAGCTATTGAATCTACTCATTAGGTAGAATAAAATGAGAAGTCTTACCTCAAGTCAAGATAAGAAAGTAGGAAGAATAGGATACAATCCAAGCTTAATAATCCTAATCCTCTTGGTTTTAATAACTTTAAGATAATTGATCAAAATAAGACATTGTGAAACATGAAAATTCTATAAATTACTAAAACTTGAACAAGGGTCCTAAAAATCATAATGTTGTAATGAAAAATGTTCGAAATAATAATTAACCTCAAGATAAGTCATATGGATCAGCCACTAGTGAAATTCTTTTGTATTTCCTTCATAAATAATTGTGAAATGATGGACATGTGGTGAAAAACACTGCTATAAGGATTACCCATTGTTGAGGAATAATCAACCTACAAATTACCATGTTTATATTAATATTAAACATTAGAATGTAGACCTTTAGTCTACCTTGATTAAAACTAGAGGTATAATTTCTAGTTTTCATTTGTAAACTTTGATTGATTTCAGTACCACAAATAGTTCTATTTCACATTCTATTCCTTGTAAATGCAAAATTAAACCCAATAAGTTAAGATAAGGATGGGAGGTAAAATTTAACACAAGGAAAAGAATTTTTGTGTTAGAATATTTGGAGTAATAAAAACATGATCTTAGAGTTTTTAAAACCAAGGTAAATTTATTTTTAGTACCATTAGGATCATATGATCTAATCATGTGTATGGATTGACTACAATAATAATAAGATCATCTTGATTATTTTAAAAATAAAATCTAATGTATTGTTAAATCTGGAAACTATGTGTTAATCTAGACTGTTGTGAAGATGGTGGCTTATAAAACTATTTAGGACATGCATATGAAAAGATCAGTTCTTAAGGGCTATAAACTACACACTATTAAAATTAAAGAGATATTTAGAGTGAAATTTTATTCCATATAGTATTATCCAGCTATAAAAGAGTTTAAGAATGTATTTCCCATGGAATTACTAGGTTTTCATCCTAATAGGGAATTTTATTTTTCCTTGGATATTGTACCTAGATCTTCACCCACATCCAAAGATCCATATCATATGAATGTGATAGATATGTAGGAGCTAAAAGTTTATATGTAAATAATTTTGAGAAAGGTTATGATTCAATATAATGTGCCATCATGGGGAACTCCCATTGTCTTTGTAAAAAATAAGGAAAATACATTAAAACTTTGTATTAATTATAGAATATTAATTAAAATGACTATTAATAAGCATCCTATTCTAAGTATTGATGATATTTTTATCAAATGAAGGATTATACTATATTTTCTAAGATTGAACTTCAATCAAGATATTATAAAATATATATCAAAGATGAAGATGTGCACAAGATAAAATTTAACATAAAATATGTAAATTATGAGTTCATTTTCAAGCCTTTTGTCTCAAATAGTGCACCTTATGCATTTATGAACCTAATGAACAATGTCTCCAATGATGTTATGGATCATTTTGTATTAGTAGTTTTAGATGATATCCTTTTGTATTCCAAGAATGAATTTGAACTTGAACAAAATATATGTTTGGTTTTGTAAAGGCTAAGAAAAGATACACTATACGAAAAGCTATCAAAGTTATCATTTTACCAATATAAGATTCATTATTTAGGACACACAATTTATAATGAAGGACAATCTATTGATCTAGCTAAGATCAAGGTAATTAAGGAGTGGTTTGATCCTAAACTTATGCATGAAGTGACAATTTTTTTGGGTCTATTTGGTTATTATAGGAGGTTTATTTAAAATTTATATAGAGTTGATAACCCCATAAATTTAATGTGAAAAAGGGTAAAATTTTTTATGGACTCCTTAATGTAAATAAACTTTTCAAAAATTGAAGGATCCATTGAATTATACTCCTATACTTATAATACCATATCCAAATGGAAATTTTGAGATATGGGAAAATGCTTATGATGTTGGAATTAGGAATGTTTTGATCTCAGATGGTAATTTTTTTCCAATGAGTCTCAAAAAATCAAGGCATAAGAGCATACATATCCCACCCATGATCTTGATTTGATTGCTATGGTGCATGCCCTCAAGCAATGGAAACATATCTTACTTGGAAAACACTTAAAAATTAAGTCTAATCATCTCAGCCTTGTGAATTTATTTACTAAAGAATAATTTAATGTAAGTAAATGAAGATGGATTTAATTTAATATTAAATTTTATTTTGACATCGATTATGTTAAAGGTAAGGAAAATAACGTTTTTGATTATCATAATAGAAGAACTTATCTTGTTGAACTTTTTATTTTATAGACAAATTTCATAACTACTTTTATTAAAAATAACTAATAGACTCTATTTTTAGATAAATATATGCAAAATTGACCAAAGGAGTGGTGACTAATTTTTTTTGAATATTCTATTGACTTAAATGGCCTTATAAGATATCAAAACATAATTTATATCCTAAATAGTGATAATTTAAGAGAGCAACTACAAAAAATGCGCACATTACACCTCATTTTTCTCATATAGGTGTCATAAAGATGAAACATTAATTTAAATGGTTCAAATTTTAGCATATACTAAATAAGGATTTGATCATTTATGTTGAAATTTTCCCAGAATGTTAGTGTGTTAAAGTTGAACATTAGATCCATGAGGTTTGATATATCCACATTTAGTCCTAGAAATAAAGGGGTTATTATTTCAATGGATTTTATTCAAGACTCCCTAAGTATTGATGGAGGAATGGTAAATTTTGGTTTTTATTGAAAAAATTACTAAATTTTATCGCTTCATTATAGATAATGTAATAAATGATGCCTCCACTTTTGCCAAGAAATTTGTGAAGGAAGTTGTTTTCGTTCATGGTGCACCTGAGGTAATTATATATGATAGGCTAAGTTTTTTAATTCAAGGTTTTGGTAAATATTTAATTTCATATTTGGTACACACATAAATTTTAGTTCAGATTATCATCAAGAAATAGATGGACAAAAATAAAGGATGAACCAATAAATTGAAGACATGATGGGAATGTATGTCATGAATCAACATTATAATTGGGAAAATTATATCCACTTAGTGGAATATTATTATAAAAATAGTAATAAATTAGTAATAAAAATGACACATTTTAATTCCTTGAGTGTTTGGAAATGTCATACCTAGTTGGTTGGGATAGATTAGAAAATATAGTGTTGGCTAATCCTAAACTTCCACAAGAATATGACAGTCAAATGACTCTTATTTGGAAAAGAATGAAAGTTTCCTTTTATTACCACAAGAGTTATGATAACTTGAAAACATATCCAATGTAATTTAATGTCATGAACAAAATATTTTAAAGATTTATACCTCAAAAAAATTCTATAAAGTTTGGTAAAGCTTCCAAACTAGGTCTATAATTTGTTAGACCATTCAACATTGTGAAAAATATTAGCCCTATTTCCTATCACCTAACTCTCCCTCATTCCATTTATAGTATTTATTATGTTTTTCACATTTTTTTAGTAATAAAATATGTTCCTGATCTACCACATGTTCTATATTTTTATAGGTTTATAACCCACACAAGCATACCTAGTGTTTTAAGCTGAGGGAAACTAATTTCTACATTTTCACACATCTTCAGGGTTAAAACTTTCAATACAAATATTTTATATATGGGTTAAGGTGAGTATGATAGTTGATCACTAATCCATATTCTATTAAAAGTAGTACTAATCAATGTAGGTTAGTATGACTGTTGATACTGACCCAAATCTGATGGAATGGATCTTAAGCCTAAATAAACATAGTTCTTAAATTAAATGAATCAATATCCACTTAAATATGTTTTCCACATACATAGCACAATCACATTTAGATAATTAGTCATAAAATCTAAATACTTATCCCTTTTTTGTAGTTACTATATTTATCAATTTCCACTTTTCAAATCATTATAATTGATTCCAAAATGTTACTTCCAGATATATTCTTGAATGGGATATCTTAGTATATAAATTATTATAATATTTTATAGTTTATTAAGGTTTTAAAACCAAAATAGGGTAAAATAATATGTATAAATCTTTGGGTGTCTAAAGCTACCTTAGGTTGCTTCTAGTTGTTAACCATCTTAGTTTTTCTATGATGTTATTCTGGGTAGGCTAAAATAAAATTGGCTTATAATACTTCCCTCTTTCATTGTGCTCACATGACTATATGAATAGTAAATATCTATGATATTATACTAATTATTCATGCCATAGGTCTTAGAACCTTTTTCATAGGGAACAACCTTTCACTTAGAGATAAATGCATAGTTAAAGAGAGTGCACATTATGTTATATTGTAAAATTAAAACAATGCACATTAAAATAAGTTGAGGTATGGTAAGTTTAGTAAATATAACTTATATTGAATTTGGATGAATAGGTAAAATTAAATAGGTATATTTATTTTAGCAAGGCTAGGAGTGTAGGCTACTATGATCAAAAGGGGAAAATCTTCCTTTAATTTTCTTAGACTTTATGTTTGAATAGAATGCATATGAAAATAATAGATACTCAGGAAATTCTAGCTATAATTAATATTTTTTTATGTGATCTAGCCTTGGATTAATGTTTATGTTACATATTTATACAAAAAATATAAGAGGAATTCATAACTACTAACTTTTATAAAGAGAATGATTACAAGTCATTTCTTCTTCCTACCATGCAATGGTTAAACTTCATCTAGGTTCATGGAAATTAGACTACTTAGTTGGATGGTTACTTAGATATTTTATATGAAATTTCACATAATTAATAAGTTCCACTTGGATGTGGTTGATAAAAATATCCATATTGGGTGCACTAGATGTCACATTTTAGCTAGGCACAAGAGGCTTTGCATTGAAGAAGTGTTGCTCGATAGAGAAATGGTATGAAAGTGTTCTTATAGGAATAAGGGGTTTGGTATATAATTTCCATGAGACTTTTGTGCATGAGGAATGAATGCAACATAAAATAATTCAACATTATCTATGCACAAGATGCATAAAAGCGTAAAGGATAAGTGTATGAAATTATACTATTACATATGGATTAAATGATCCCCATAGTGAGTATTTTTGGTAAAATATGTAGAAATATAATAACAACTTACACCTATATTATCCATTTTCCTTGGTAAGGAACTTGAATTGATTTAATAATCTAAAAGAAATGGATCTCTTGTTAAAGTTTTTGGTTTAGTCTAACATTAATTACTTGATATGATTCTACTAATGCATTATTTTGAAGAACAATTATGTCCCAATATGAAATTAAAACATTTTCAAAAAAAAATAAAAAATTAATCTTAAAAATACTTTACTTTTTTTTTTGGAAAAATGTGGATGTACTATATCTTTATAATATATAAATTAAAAAAATGTTTTAATAATTTTATCCAACTAAACTTAAACTTTTTGGGATGGATATTATAGTGTCATGGACTCTTTATGATAAAAAGTGAGAAACATTATTAATATTTGACCCTATTGTAGACAAAATTAATCTTTGCTTACTGAAGTGTCTTTACAAAGTGTTTAACAAAGATGGTGTAAGATTTTTGTGTTAAAATCTAAATGAAACCCAAGGTAAGAATAAAGCTTAAGCTAAAAAGTTTTATCTCTTAATTTCTTATTAAAAGTGTAGGGCTTATACCAAGCTGTATAAATCTCATAGGAAGGTCTTATCATTATTTAATTCTTTAAATGAATACATACTCGATCACAAACTTAGAAGGCTTTCAATTTTAAATGGTGATTATGGCATTGCTTATATTTGCATTTTCCTATTGTAAAATGGTTTTCACTTATTTATAAATGTGTTTATATTATAGTGTTATGTCTTCTTTATGCTAAAAAATGAGAAACCTTATTATTATTGGACCTTTTTATAGCCAAAATTAATCTTTTCTTAATGAATTATCTTCACAAAGTATTAAAAAATTATGGAAAATAATGGTGAAAGAGTTTTAAGTTAACAACTAAATTAAATCCAAGGCAAGAATAAATATTAAGCTAAAAATTATCATCTTTTAATTTTTGGGTGATAGTGTAGGTCAAGTACCAAAGTGCATAATTATTGTAGGGTCCTATCATTATTTAATTTTGTAAATGAAACCATACTTGATGACCAACTTGTAAGTCAAACAATATTCAATGGTGATTATGACACCACTTAACATTTTACTAATGTAAAAATGGTTTGCACTTATTTATAAATGTGTTGAATATGCTCATTAAACTAAATAAATTTGTAAAATTATTTATTATATGAATTATTTTATAGTATTTATGGTGATATAGGATAAAATACATCAATGGGTGCCAAAGGTTGGAAACCCAATCATACATAAAAAGAGATGTGTGCATTAGAGTTATCCAGAGCATTATTTGTAGTTGTGTTAAATGAAATGAAGGCATTCATCCCATGTGTGTTTATTATTTGAATTGTGCATTCTTATAATATTTAAAATAATCTTATTTATCACTTTTGTCTATCCATCAATATACATATGGAAAGTGGTAAAATTGTTTAACTTAGTGTCTAACAAAGACTATAGTAATTTCCAAAAATTTATTAATAACCATGTATATCCATCATGGATGATACTTTCTAAGATTCCAAATTGGATATAAAAATTCTAAAATTTTAAGTTATTTATAGATTTGAGTTTTATTTCTTAAAACTATACAACTTTAATCTTTGAGAATCTATCAACTACTACATAAAATAAATTGTTAACAAATGTTTTAGTAGGGTAGCCTTAGAAAAAGTCCATGGAAATTGATTCCCATGATTTCATTAGAAATATAATATATGTTTTCATACCTTTATTATTATTTATAAATGTGTAAATTAAACATATGGTACTAAGACTTGATGTATTTGATAATACCTAACCTGAGGTGTGGTCAAAAGAAGTACTTATGTAACAACCTTGACGGTATTTTTAACTCCAAAGTGTCCTAAAACATTTATAAAATTATTTTCCTATATTAATTTGTCTCTCTACCTTGGGTGGTACACATAAGTGACAAATATTATATATACATCCATCTTAAAATTATAAATTTAGAACCAACTTACGAAATGGAACTTTTTATAGATTTATGCAAAGTGTGTTTTAAATGGATATAATTTTGATGAAGTATTTAATTTATGTACACATGAGTATATAAACCATTTATGAGAGATAATATTATAGATAAAATTGTAAAATATGTGATCATATCATCCTTCCATTCTTATGCTCTATGCTTAGATGGAATTGCTAGAGATAAGAATACCATTTTGGATGCCACTATTATTGTAACTTATTATGAATTAGAAAGAAATAAAGGGTATTATGATTTGTGTGGATCACACTTTATTTTCATAATATTTAATTATTGTAATTCTTACATGAATGTAAAATGAAAAAATCTCATGACAATATATCAGATATTTCTTAATTGACATTGTGAATGTTTCACTATGGTAAGCAATTAGGGGATCATGTTGAGTGAGTATTATTTCAAGTGCATAGTCAAATGTATTAGTATATCTCTAAATCAGTTTATAAATACTAGGTAATGGAATTAATATCACAAAAATTCCTTCAATTTAGTTCTTCAAATGCTTTATATTATGTCGCTAACTAGATGAATCTTGATTTGGTGCCACCTTTGGTAGATTGGGTCAAATTATAACTACCATGAGAGAAACAAAGTAAAAATATTCTATATAAATTTTATAATCATAATAAGTTATAAATATATACGTTATTATTGGTTTAGGCTATTCCTACACAAATTGAATTTTAGTTGGATCCACATTAACTCCTCTTGTGTTTAAAATATATCCTAAATATTGTATCTTCTGCATGGAAAATGAACATTTATCCATGTTATCATATAAATTATATTTATATAAAGAGTGAAACACTTATTTAATATGTTCATCCCATGTTTCACCAAATAGAATTATGTCATCAGTGTAACCAAAAATCAATGAGGTAGTGTAAGTCCTAAGGATGTCATTCATCATCCACATGAATGTTGCAGGTGCATTGGTTAATATGAAGGGCATAAATAGACACTTAAACAAAACCTTTATTTAATTTGAATAATATTTTATATATTTATTTACATTTAATACAAATATGATGATAATTAGACTTAATATCATTTTATGTGAAAAAATTGGCACCACAGAGTTGGTCCAATGTGTCATCAATATTATAAGAAGATGGTGGTTCTTAAATGTGATCTTGTTTTGAGATTTATAAGTGATGCACAAATTATATGTGTTATCCTTACTTGGCACAAGTATAATTAGGAATATTAAATTTAATGATCTAGCCTTGATGTGTCCTTTATCCATGAGTTCATGGATCTAACACTTGATTTATAAATTCTATACAAACAATCAACAATATAAAAAAGCATTACATAGAGTTAGTCTTAGGACAAAATCAATAATATGGTTTTCCACACAATGTGTAGGTAGTTATTTGGGTGAATAAAATATATAACTTTATCATTTTAATTAAACCACTATGTGTTTACTACTATATTAACTGTAGTTATGAATTAGTGTTACAAGGAAATTTTAACGTTCATGTCTCACTATAAAGAGTTAAAAATTCTTTTTATTACTAACTAACTTATTTAACTTATTGGTTTTAATGAGTGAAATATTATGAACTAATTTTGGTATTTAATATATTATATCACTAACATCAAATGATTTTTTAAAGTAATTTTTCATAGACTACATGTCAATGGTAAATATATGGTTAAATAAGTAAAACATCACATGCCTCTAATTGCAAGACATTTCATTTATAAAAGGATTTATTTTGTAGATTAGGTGACATTGTTAAGTAACACATTTATCATATCTTACATTGAGTAATTCCTTGAAGTATGGTTATGGGTGAGGAACTAGTGGAATGTCAAACCACTTTAGGATAAATTAGGTTCTCTTGACTTATGTTATCAATAGTGAAGTGTACAGGTTGACCATTGATCTAAATTTAAGAATGGAAAAATATTTTTACTTATTATGAATTTATATTAGAGGAATAAGTGATGTTTATGATACCAAAAATATTAAAAGGTTAAGAATACATGTTATTATTAATTGTATTTAGTGCCTTAGTTCTTATACCTACTACCTCAAGTTGTGAAAATGGAGTTTTCATAGCACAACACTTCTCATTGTAATGTCTACTAGAGTTGTGAACTAAGCACTAATTTCTTATATTGGAATGCTTATTCTAATCATTTGAAAGTATATTATGTTTTTAGGATGGTGTGAAGGGTTATTCCCTTATTTAGGATTTTTCTTGGAATGTTTAGAATGTGGGTTGATTTGAGACTTTTGATATTATTTATTAACCTTTAGTTTGAAGTTTTATTTGAAATTACAAGAAAATATGTAGCCTTATTGGATGTAAGATATTTTAAGAAAATAAATATTAGATTGGATATGTGTTTTAAGCTCTAACCTCAATGTTAAAATAACATTTTTATTAGATTATGGAACATTCAATTTTGAAAAAAAAAGTATGAAATACATCTGTATATTCTTACACATATTGATCATGACCTTGATGACACTAAGATAACTTGATGTACTAGTTACCATAATTTCCAATAGGGTAATATCTTGATTTGAGTGCTTGTGCAAAACCATTTTAGGTATATGTAAATTTGTCTAATCCAACATCTTCATGTGTTTCACATGTAATGTAATAGTTATCCAACCATTTATTCATAGATAAAGAAACATTTATAATGGCACATACAAAATTTTATTTATTATATAAATGATTTACCTTGTATTATGAATATATTAAATGAATATAGTTATCTAGGGAATTTATATCTATTTTACCTTCAAACATAGATATGTCTATAATTAATTTTACCTTGTAGACCATATGACCAATAAAATGTCACTATAAATAAGATGTGCTAGAAGTGTGAAACTGATGAAGAATCTAAGAAAATTGATAGAAAATACCCACTTATTTTAGTGCATGATATTATTATAATTCTTATCCTTGCATTTGTAAAACACCATGTATAATATTCTATAACATTTATGAAATATTTTTCTTTTGATGAGAAGGAGGAAAATCTTGGAGCTATGTAATGGGGAGATGAAGAGTCATCCTCCATTGATGGTGTTTCAAGCTTTCTCTTGGCTAACTACCTTGGTTACCTTTTATTCTTTTATTTTCATGTGTATTTTTTATGGCTCCCATGGTGATTGAATTGCTTTAGCTTTTGTGTTCATCATCCTTAGTTTATTTTTTAGGTTTGTGATAAATGTTTATTGTTTTTATTTTTCTCTCTATTTTGTGTCTCTTGCTATGTACCCCATACCAACCCATGTCTCCCCTGCTTGGTTCCCCATACTCATGGATTTTGCAAAAATAGAGGGACATGGTATTAATTGTAGATGTTTGTAGAAAATCTTAGAAAAGATGGTCTCGGGCATGAGAAAAGGGTGAAAATGGTGGTTTTAATGAGTTAGATGTTCCTCTAGGGGATGGCAAGAATTACAATCTCAAGGATGGTCTATCTTACCCATCGTGAATGGGATAAGGTCCTTCTAGAGCACTAAAAAATATTTTCAATTAAGTCTTGCATCAAGAAGAAGTGATGAAACACATAGAATATGTAGAATCCATTGTCAGTCATGTTTGTGAAGGAGAGCATGGAGATTAGGAGTGGGATGAAGCCAAAATTAGTAAGCGCCCTAGCCTTGATAAATAATTAACTCTTATTCTAAACACTTATATGGAAAATGATCCATAGCAAGAAAAAATAAAGTTAAAAAATGTCATTTTTTTTTGGCATGTTTGAGTAAGAAATCTCTTCCTTCTAGAAACTTCTTTGATAACTAGCTCGATTTTGTTTGGGGTAAAAAAATGGGTATCTACATTATCTTCTATTTAATGATTCATAAAGTTTTTTTTATGATTTTATTTAAAAACTCTAATATGTAGAGAAGGGCCATCAGTAAACCCATATGGAATGTTGGTCAATATTTATTCAAGGTAGTCCCTTAGAGCCCATATATGGATTTAAATGACCATATTTTTAAACCTATACCCAGATGGGTGGATATTGAAAATGTTCTTATCCAGTTGTGGAACTTTCTACCATAAGCCTTGAATCCCCTTGGGGAAGTCCTCAGAATTAAGGACATAAGATAATCATTAGCTCATATGAATGCTAAGGTTTTGATATTCTTAGATCCCTTAAATGTTTTCCCTAAATCCCTTAACTTCAAAATCAAAGGGTTGGATGGATTAAATGCCTAATTTTTTCTAAAAAACATGGACACCTTAGGAAAAATTATTCATTATTACTTAGTAAGGAGGACCTCTATAGCAAACAAAAAGAACAAAGTGCATAGAAGGAAGATTATGTGATGGATTCTCTACCAATTGAGTATTTAGAAATGTCTTTGAAAACCCTATGTTTAATAGTGAATCATTCAAAGATTATGACTCTCTTGAGGAGGCTCTAGGGGAAAATGCTCCAACAACTATAGATGAGTTAGGTAAAGTTATGACTCAATGCTCTCCCCAGTCCTATATTTACTCATCACCATATGTTGACATGGTGAATTATTTGTCTGATGTGATTCACTATTCACTAGATAATTTTGATGATGTTTTTATTTAATAGAGAACTCAGTTGGATTTTTCTACCCCACAGATCAAGGATTCTCCCTCAGATGAGTATGTGGTTGTTTTAGTTGATCCTCCTTATAGTAATGTTTCTAACCTTAGTAACATGCCTTCTCTCAACCTCTATGAAAAAGGAGATGATTCCTCCCCTATGGTGATTTATATAGAGAAAGAAAAACATACTAATTCTATATTTAATTTAGATACGAAAATGATCTCACCCTTATCCCTCAAAGATCCCAATCTTACTGATAATTATAAGCCCAAAGGGGGTGGTTAAAGACTCAAAATTGACTCTATTTCTACCCCTCTTATTCACACTCTTGTAAAAGATAGGAAAAATTCTAAAGATATCCATCTTGGTAGCCCTAACCTAGATTTTAAGTGGAAAGCCAAAGAAAACAAGGCTCTAGACTATTTTAAAAGATTGTATAATAGTGGGGGCAAACCCACTAGTCAATCTAATTGACCCCCTTACTTCCATTTCTTATGCATATTATAAGTTGGAATGCTATGGGCTTAGAACCCTCTAATAGAAAAACCATTATGAGATAGTTCAACCACTTGAGAGATAAACTAAATTTTGTATGTCTTCAATAAGTTAAGGCTATGGGCTCCTAGCTATCCTCAGTCCTTAATTTCATTTGGCCTAATGAATCTTAGTTTTGTACTAATCACTAAAGAGGTAAATGAGGGGACTCCATATTAGTTAATCTTAAGGTAAAGGAGTGAATTATTGACCATGGTGTTTCCCCTTATAATAGAGTTGTATGGATTCTAATTTAAAATAAAAATAAATGTTTTGGTTTATGTAATATTTATGCTCCCAATGATTATAGAGAAAGTTTTGAGCTATGGAATTGGCTTAAAACTAACATAAAAAATGTCCCTTGGATTTTTGGAGATAACTTTAACATGGTCAAAGAAAAAAAGATAAATTGGTGGTGACCATAAATTTTGGAAAGGCAATGAGATCTTATTTTGGTCAAAATTCAAGAGAATCCACATCCTCCTTGATCTGCTACAGTAAGGTAAAAATCAAAGTAAAGGAATCTAGTTTACTTAGTACAATAATAATATCAATAGGAAAAGGTAATATATTAAACTTAATAGGTTTTACTTAAAAAAATATTCCTTTCAAGTGACCCCAAATAGTGTTATAAATGTGGTGAATGTTTTGCTCTACATAATCTCTAACCACCATCCCATTGAAACTAGCTTTTCTTTGAATTCAGACACTAATAAAATTTCTTCTTATTTCAAATGACTCTATAATTTTAATGTCTCTCACCTAAATGATTAGGTTTTTATGTATGGTATTCATTATTATTTTAATGTAGGGAAAATCTCATGAAATTGTAGCTCTATTATTTCTCAGTGGAACTCTTGCACAGAATTGTCAAAAAACTTTACAAGAATGTATGGTCAGATTAAGGCTAAAAAGTGCATGAAAGTTTCTAGGGTCACCTAAGAAAAATTAATTCAAGTTTAAGGTTATCTTCAACTTGATCCCTCTAATGGTAGACTAGTGGATGAGCTTAACTCTCTAAAGCATCAAGTTAGGCAAATCCAATGCTACCTTACCAAGGGAGTGAATATTTGCTCTAGGCTGACATGATTTAAGCTTGGCAACAAAGGGTCTAATTTTTTCTTAAATTTATTGAGAACCAAAAACCAAAGGAGAAAAATAAATGGTGTTGAGTTTTAGGGTAATATTTCTCATGACTCTTGCATTATCAAAGAATATTTCTTCAAATTCTACTCCAAATTATTTTTGTCTAATGGATATAATGCTCTCATAGAGTAGAATATGGCTATTTATGATATCTATATTCTAAATGAAGTGTCATATATGCAATAATTTTCCCTTGATGAGGATATCATGATTAATTAAATTAAATTGACCATTGATTTACTCAAGAGTGACAAAGCACCTAGTATTGATGGCTTCCCTACTAAATTTTACAAAGCCAATAAGGATTGGTAGGCCAAGGATTATCTAGAGGTCTATAAATAATCTATTGATTCTAGCTCCTTGGGCCTTGAAATAAATAGAGGTGTTATTAATATCATGCCTAATAAAGGGGACACATATTCAGTCAAAAAATGGAGGCCAATTACCCTCCTTAATGTCTCATATTAAGTTTTGACAAACTCTTCTATGCTTCCCTCTATTATTTTTTAGACCCATACTAGTTTTGTTGAAGGAGGATACATTTTGGATAACCTAATAACTAGTTTGTAATGGATGTATTGGGCCCATGATTCTAATCAAGATGTGGGAATGATTATATGTGCCTTTGATAAAACATATGATAGAATAGAATGGCCCTTCACAGAAAGAATTCTCAGAGCCTTTGTTTTTCAAGATTTTTTTTTATAGAATGGTAAATGTTCTTTTCAAAGATTCCAATACTATAGTTTAAGTGAATGGGGATTTTATAGACTCACTTTATCTTCAATGGTGTATTAGAAAAGGTTGTCCTCTTGTCCCTTATTTGTTTGTATTGATAGCTAAAGCCTTGCATTATCTACTAAAATTATTAAATGTGGGCCCTCTTGTCAAAGGAATCTCTTTGCCCAATGAAGATGAATTACTTGATGTTTTATTTTTTGATGACACTACTCTATTTATTAAACTAGATAAAATAAACTTAAATTAGATTTTCTCAAGGCTAGATATATATTTCTCTACTTCTAGATCTAAGGTTGCTATGCATAAATATTGTATGTTGGGGTGGTAAGACACCCATCTTGATTGTATTACATAGTTTGGCTAGGTGTGGAAAGGGTTGAATTAATTGGTTATATATTTGGGTATTCCTTTTTCACTTAACCCTTCATTAAAGATCATATGGGAGTGGATATATGTCAAAATTAACAAGAAAATTGAAAAATAGAACAGATAGTTGTTATTTTTACTTAGAAGGAAATAGGTCTACCAAAAAGTTCTTACCTCATACAATATATATTATGCTTCTTTTTGCCTTTTCAATAAGCCTTAGATAAATTTTTATATATAATTATAAGGTATTTACTATGGTCAAATCTAAATGGAGGGAGGGAAAGAAATATTATTTCTTGGCAAATTTGTTTGAAGCCTAAACACATTGGGGGACTTGGCCTAAAGGATCTAAGGATCTAGGGTATCACCCTCATAGTTAAATGGATAATAATAGAAATAAAATGGGATAAGCCTTATAAATCTAGTCATAAATAATATATTACATGTCTCTTATAGAGGTAAACCATATTGGGAAGGGCTCCATATTATGGGCCTTATTATAGGTCCCTTCTCTATTAAAATTGTTGGGTCACAAATTTTTTCTTCTATTTGGTTTGCTTGGGACTTTGTAAAACCTTTTATCACTTCTAAACATATATTTAGCTAGTTTAGGACATGTTTCTATGGTTACAAATCCATTTAGTGGAATCTCTATATCATAAAAGACCTATTGCACTCACCAAGGGATGTTCTACTTTTGAGTGGTTCACTAAAGGTTTTAGAGTTTTCAAAGATATTTTATCATAAAATGGTTGGGATACTTGGTCAAAAATTAGAGTTATATTTTAAATCCTAATCACTCAACATAAAACATATAATCTTATTCAAAAATCACTCCTGGGGAATAAAAATGTCTCTTTTATGGATGATGAGGGTAAATTATAGGAAAGTGTTAAATGGTTCAAGGGTCTTCCCTGATTCGAGTTCTAAAATAAAATTCTATACAATAAACTCTCTTTTTCCAAAGTCCCCTATCTTACCCTTAATCATATTTTTAATGTGTGTGACCCTCTTTATTTATGGTCCTTTAGGTTTGATGTTATTTGGGCTTCCTATATTAAACCTAAAAAGTCTTTTCTCATTGGATTTTGATATATAATAAACTA
This sequence comes from Torreya grandis, assembly GCA_037957365.1. Taxonomy (NCBI): domain Eukaryota; kingdom Viridiplantae; phylum Streptophyta; class Pinopsida; order Cupressales; family Taxaceae; genus Torreya; species Torreya grandis. The sequence goes on along the minus strand of JARHVA010003877.1, from coordinate 31,831 downwards.
GTTGTTGGTACTTTATTGGTTAAAAGTAGTTTTAGGAAGCCTTTATGTTCCTTTTATAGTGATGTTGAAATTATTGAACATCTTTTATTCTATTTTACTTATTCTTATAATATTTGGAAAGATTGTCTCAAGGGCTGAAATATTATTTTTGACTATGAGATTGGATGGTTGAATATTGATTTTGGTTATATTTGTCCTAAAATAAAAGTCCATCCTTTTTTCATAAGTTTTGGCTTGTTTTCTCAACTGAGATTTTGTGGTTCTTATGAAAGCAAAGGAACTTACAGGTGTTTCAATCTAAAGATAGGTTGATTAGTAACTTCACTTTTGAAGTAATACTTTGTATTATTTCTTTTAATATCTTTTTCTAATTAAAGATACCAGAAGTATAAATAGAATAGTTCTTGAAGTCTAGAATGCTTAAAATCATGTCAAAATACCTTATTAATCTGGTTAATTATCCTAAGTTGAGTCCACACTTAGATTAGGGATTTTTTTATGGATCAACCACTGAGGTGAATCTTATAGAGCATGAATTGGAGTGCATCAAGGACTCTTATTTTGATCAGGTAGATAACCCAGTTTAGGAATGGGTTAATTTGTTAGAGTCTAACAAGAATGGTGTAAATAGTTGGATAATGGCCAACAATGATATGATGAGGAATGTGTAGAATACTATTTTTCAAAGTAGTGTGATTAAGTAAGTTGAGTAATCCATTGCTTCTCTTGACCTAGATATTGAATTATTCTCCAATGATAAGGATACTCTATGAACCCTTCCCCTTGAATCTCCCCTCAATGGTACAAGTTTTTGATGATCAAAGTGAGGTATGTAAATTAATAGAAGATAATTTTAATGTCTTTGCTGGGAAATTAGAGAAGCTCATTCAAATGGGTGTTTTTTTAAAAGTGTATGAGGTGATCAAATATGTCATGTCCAATAACATGAAATCCTTGTTAAATAAGGTAGATTGATACACTTCACCATCAATTTTTGGATTGGAATAATTGGGACTTGGATTGAAGATGAGCTCTATTGAGGGACCTATGTGTTTGGATTTAGATGAGTACATTGAAATGGACTATGTCACCTCTTGGAGGGAACCTGAAGACAAGTCTATAGAATTAATGATATTTGGTGCCACCTCTAGTTTGGGTGGTAGGATACATTTACTAGTTATTTTTACTTGTTGGGATGCCTATATGTGGTCTATTTTTATATTATATTATCAATTATTATACTTATACTTTCTGGGGAATGACTCCTAGTTTGATACTTTATGGATGTTTTGATACTTTGATATAAGTTTTGCATCTTTGATGCTTATACTTTGTAATCGATAATTCAATATAAAAAAAATTATCTTTCCAATTGATCTATATATTAGCTAAGGATGTGAAGGAAGGTATGATAAAGGTTCACAAGTTTTGATCCATAAATTTATATAATCATACCTCATATGAGAGAGTATATAAATAGAAAAATATTTGAGATATAACATTAGTACCATTTATCAAATGATATGAAGTGTATATAGTATAATAGTAATGATCTAAGAAACACAAGGATGCTTTGTGGATAACCACACTTGACATATTAAATGGGTTATTTTGGAAACATATATTTTATGATAGAATCCAAGTATTATATCAAAGTGAAGTATGAACATGAAAATATCAAATAAGAGGATGGCCACCATATTAGAACTATAATTGTAAAGTTACATTATACAGAATTATATGCAAAATCAAGAAGTAAGGTGTGTGATGTATGTTTAATTATTGGTTTTTATTTATTTTACTAATGTATTATAAAGAATAAAAAAATTCATTAATATACAAAACATTAAGATGAAGTTTTAGTTGAGCCATTATAAGAGTCAATAATAAACACCATTACTAATCACTAGTTTTTCATCTTATAGTAATGCTAATGTAAATTTATGCCATATAATATTGACATCGTAAGAGATTCACAATATTTTATAAGAGGATTTATGACTTCATGGTATTTACTTGTGTGTTTGGGATAATGTTGAAGAAATTAATAAGGATTAAATGTGGCATAGAGAAAAAGTATGGTTCCTTGAGTTGAAAAAAGGCTTAGATAATCATGGATCAACTATACTATCAAATACAAAAAGCATTATTTAAAAAAAAAATTAACATAATAAAAAAAAGGGTAGGATTATAGATAGTTACCTCAAGTATAATTTTTGTGCATTAATTACCCCCTTGATTTTTGTAACTTTGTTAGAAATGGTTGTAATATAAGTCAATATGGATAGAATAAACCCTAAGTAGACCATAGTTGTGGACTCTAAATACTTAGCATACCTCATTAGTTAATATCCTATTAATAAAATATTCAATTCCTTTATTGCTAACTTTTATTCCTTTATATATTATCATTATAACTAATCATGTTAAAATAAACATATACATAAAAAATAATATACATAAAATAAATCACATGCACAAGATATGTTTAGTGGACTAAAATTTTCTAATATTCCATATATTCAAAAATAGAAATAAAAATAACCTTGAGGTAGGTAAACACCATACATTATTTATTGAATAAGTAATCACTCCAGCAAATCACCCACTATGAGAATGACCCTTTGAGGATAAAAACTTACAATATAATAATCCATTACTAATACCAATACAATTACTTATTTATAGTAGCTAATATAATAACATTAGGGTAAGGATAAACCATTAACCCACACTTTATCTAATATAAGTGACTCTCATGTCCCAATATTATAATCCATTATTTATGTTCACCACATGTTTACATATACATAACCTCCACACATATCTACATATTATGGGCCTTGGTGAATTACATTCTACCCCATTAAAATGTTTCACCCTCAAAACATGAGAAGATACCAAGTAATGAGACTTATGTAAAAAATTGTACATTTAATGATGGGATAAATCATAGATACATCCATAAATAATATTTATAGATGATTTTTATAAATGAATCAAAACTTCCACTATGATACTTTGATTTCAAACTTATCCATTAGTGTTTCTCTTTTGATGTTATCCACTATTATAATTGTTGTTTATTTGATCCCATATTGGTCCAAAATCATTTATATTTTGATGCTCCTCATTATTAATATGTATGTAATAATAAAATAATATAAAATATAAGGATCCTATAAAATAGTAAAAATCATAAATAACACTCTAAATCCACATGTAAAAACACATGCTAGTCCATAATGAGGTTTGGGGCTATAAACAAGTGTCATAATCACAAGAGGTTGTAAGGGATATAAATAATGAATTTAGATATATAATATGAAGTGAATAACCTATTTAGATCCAAGATATCATTAGACATTAAGAAATAGATATATGTAACTAAAATTTCCATTAGATGGTAAGCATGAGTTATCTATTGTAAAGCTATAATTAGATGGTAAGCAAGAGTTATAAATAAAGATTATGTAAAGATACCAATGAATTAATAAGAATGTGCTGATATAATTATGGATAAAAATAAATGAACCAATATAATATACCAACCAATGTAGAAATAAATATTCTAAGCTTATGGATACTTACATTGGGTTGATTTTTTGGTACATTAATATCCCCACTTAGATTTTAGTACTTTATGAGATATGGTTTTAGGTGAAGTCAAGGTGAATATAAGAATACCTAAGTATACCTAAGTTAAGGAATCCAAAAAATAGGTGTATATTGATAGCTTAACTCCTCAACTTGATATCTTCAAATAATTTATGATAACTCATCTTTTTTTAATGTAAGTTCATTACATCCAGTCATATTCTTATTCATAAGTTGGATTTTTGTGCACTAGTGGAGTAGATTAGATGTCTATATTATTATAAATGACAATAAACAACCTTATAAATATGGATCCAAACCCTAAAATATAAAACTTAAATCTAACCTACATTATTAGGCTAAATAATTATGTACAAAAGGTTTCCAAAAAAATATGTCATCATCCCAGGTGATGATGTTGATTATATAAAGGTCACCTCAAGACATCATTGGTCTAACTAATAATGTAAGATAAAGGTTAAAAAAGGGAAAAAAAGGAGTGAAAGAATGAATTATAGCCTTAGAGGATTCACTAACTTAATGTCATGTTGATCTGAAGGTGGTATGAGAATCGTAACATATGAAAAAATATCAATATACACCTTAGGATGTACACATAGAGAGATTACTATTTCAATAAGCATTATATAATATTAGTGTTAGTAAGTGAAAAACATATGCCCCAACTCATGTCATGGTCATGTAACACAAGATGATGCTTTGGTAAAATAACATAGGACCATAAATATAATAGGCAAGTGTTGTAATAGATACTAATGAATAAAAGATAAATTAAGGTAATTAAATAGATGTATACACCTTCACTTACCTAGCCATTTTTAAGTATCATACCATATCTAATCATTTGTATTAACTTAGGTATATTGATTAGGTGCCAAATTAGTGATGAGAAGGGTTTTATAGGACCATAAAATAGGTTGTTTTCATATTTTAAAAATTTCTATATGTTAGTACATAAAATTTCTTACACCTCCTAGTTTTTAGTACTTCTGGTTTATCAATAAGAGCTATGGTTGCAAATATATGTAAATTTTATAGAATTTGAAAAAAATTTATATTGAATTTTTTTTTTGGATGTTCTAAATAGGGGACATAACCCTTCATTTTTTATTATATTTTAATTTTATAATTAGATATATTTTAGCTTCAGGATAATCATTTATGGTGTACAAAGAGATGATGGTGAACAACCATAGAGACAAAAAAAAGGGAACACAACTAGGGCCAAACATGATAATCATGATGGTTATTTTTTGTACTTGAATATAGGCTAGGTTAGGAAAAATTAGTTATAAATAAAATATTCTTCACAAATTTTTCTTAAAAATTGTCAAAATATGAGTAATATGTATGGGATAATGGGTTTTTATTAGATTAGTGGTTCAAAAGTTGTGCAATTTGTAAAGAATTAAATGTTCCTACACTCTTAAATAAATTAATCATTTTGGACAATGGTTTTTTAGTCAATAAATCACAACATGCTTTATGAATTTAATTTAGATGACTAATGTAGACAAATGTAGAAATTTTTTGATGATGTTAGGTCAAAATTGCCAATTAAGTAAAAATTTAAGAGATGGTTGATTAAAATGTTTTAGTGGGATAATAAAGTGATGAAAATAAGGAGGCACTAGGGCATCACATAACTTTGTGATGGATAAATAGACCTTGAGGATAATAAGTATGTTGGTGTGTTACCTTATTGTTTATTATTTTTATATAAACAAGCATAAAACCTTATATATTTATATTACATAATGTACATAAAAATCATAAAAAACTAAATGATACTCATTAAATATGTTACATGTTAATTCTATAAATTATGAATCATTTAAGGGATAAAGATATCTTAAATTATTTTTAGTCCTATTCCATGTTTTGATTATATTTTTATTAGTTAAATGTGATTTTTAATGTCTCTATGTGGGTTTAAATTAGAATTTAATTGTAATGGCTACATAGGACAAGTCCATAATTGATAGATAGTTTTAGATTGATGGTTTCATTTGAATATGATGAACTTATCTAGGGAGGTATATCTAACTATTATCCAATATGTGTGAACGTGTTTTTAATTACCATTTCTATGTTCAATAACCTTCAAGCTTTCATATATCAACATGAACTATCTATCATTTGTCCAAACCTATCTTTTTCACCTTCAATTAGAAAACCCTATGAAAGGGTTAGTATTTTGTGTTAGATTGATCTCAACCAATCCTCATTATCTAACTAAGCATTTACTATATTTATGATACTCCAAAGAGGTATAAAACCTTATGTATTTATCTATTTATTGAGAATGTGTGTAAAGTCATGTGGATGAAATTATAGATGCTATTTCATCCAAACCCATCCTTGATAAAAGCATGGAAAATAGATTTTGACCTTAGGATATTTTATATTTTGTAATGAACAAATGGTATAAGAATAGTATGCAATTTGTATGTAATATTTATAAAAATGAGTGTTTATCCCTAAATAATTTATATGTTTATAAAATTTTGACTGGGGAATTATTAATGCATAAAATTTGACCCAATAATAATCAAACATGATAAATAGATATTCTAATAGGTTACGTGCCCAAAATGGAATTGAAAAAGGATCTCAAACAATACCAAATTTCCTAGATGATTTCATATATGTTAGTGTTAATAAAATTTAGATTCATCTAAAGGGCAAGGAAAAATCAATATTAGTTAAAATAAGACCAAGGATCTCTGTGACATAATAAATGAAGATAAAAATGATAAAACATAGTAATTCATCATAAAATTAAGCAATAATATGATGAAATATGAAAATTAATGTGATAAATAGTTATTTATTCATAATGGAGAAGTTATACATGCAAAGTCACATAAAACCATTGTGAAAAGATGGATTATACCAAATTTGGGTATCTATAAATTCCCTCCCCTTGAATCCAATAAAATAAGTGTAACTAAAAATCTTGGTTTAAAGGGATAAAGAGAATGAAAATTTATGTTGATGATGATGAACTTACAGATTTCATTTCCCTAATATTCCATAGTGTCCATGTGTTACATTAAGAAATGATGTATGTAATAATATATATTTATATATCCATATAAATTTTAGTCATGGTAAGAAATTAAATATATTCAAAGAATAGCTAAACTATATCTATGCAATACTAGGTTGCTTATGGAGTATGCTCATTTTTTAAAGAGTGGAGATGCCATGGGTCATAAATCTAGTTGATTAAAATAGATAAGGTTTTAATCTTTTCACTTTGTATATATTGAAATGGACAACCTTCAAAGTAGTTTTTAGAGTAGTGTCTAGGCTATTGAATGCCATTAAATCTCAAATGTAACACTCAAGTAACTAATCTTGAACATTAAGATGAAAAGGTGAGATATACATATTTGGCAAAATTTGAGAATTCCAAGGCCATTGAGAATTGTTAAACCTCAATTAAATTACCTCATTTGTCTAAATCAACCATTATAGATAGACTTTTAAATTAAAAAGTTCTTACTTATAGGTACCATTGATGTCATAATAGAAAATTGAACAAGTTTTTATATTCATGAACAACGTTCATACCTCATAATCAGTGCAAGATGATAAAATATATTAGTGTGTATGTGCATGAATAATGTTCATGCCCCATGATATTATATAACTAGTGCCAACATGAGAAATTGTAATAGTGGACACATAAACTATGTTCATACCCCTAGTCTAAATTAATTAGTGCCAACATGTGTTATGGATTAACATAATTTTCCATTCAATCTAATTAATTTTATAACTTTTGAAGTATGTAATGTGTATGACATATGCACTCTGTATGCTCCAATATATAGAAATATGTAAATTATTTGTATTTGTATTATAATTTTGTTCTAATTTAGAACAATTGAGTCAATGTGAAAAATTATAATAATCTAAATAATTATACCAAGCTGAATATTTGTACCAAAATGAATAACTATACCAAGATAAATAACTATATCAATATGAATAATGGTAAAAATGGGATAATATTGTATGCCCTTTTTTGATAGAAGGGATGAGACTTCAAATTGATCATGATAAAATATGTATAGGCATAAATATTAATGATCATTAGAGAAGGTATGTAGCAAATGTGACCCATGTGAAAATTTCAAAGTATTATGATGATAAACTTATCCCTTCAGTTTGTATATTTGTAAATTCATGTATTCATTAACTCTTGGATAATTTTATTTTGAATTGATTAACATGATTTTGACTTAAATTTGTAGGTTGAATTTAATATTTGATTTAATGTAATGAACACTTTAATTTCTTGGAATGACTTATTTTATAAGTGAATGGTATTACTAATTTATATAATTATGATGAGATATGATGTCCACTAAGTCAGATCACATAGAGATTACTTTTCAAGTAGATCAACCACTAAATTTTTGGTAAGGCCTACACTTATAATTAACTTACTTAGGTGTTTTATTTGGTCATTGGGGAAGTTAGTCCTACATGCCTAAGGATGTTGGTTCATGCCTATCTTCTACCTATTTTTTGAAAGTTAGTCCCACATACATGAGGATGTGGTGTCTTATCTAAATTTATCCTATATATGTACCTCTCTTATTATAAGCTACTCATATGGAATATTTTGGTGTCTTATGGATTGTAGTGAACTACTTAGTTGTGAGTTATGATAACTTTGAGAGCTATAAGAGATATGAAATTTGAGATTTTTTTAATGCAATTCATCTCAATTTTTTAATACATCTATTACAATTTTTTCTCATATCTTGATTTATAGCTTCAATGGATGTGTGTGTTTGATCTTCTTCTCATAGGTCTTAGATGCCCATTCTTTGGTAAATCTTCTATGGTATCAAATATCTAGGTGCTAGTAATGAACATTTGTTTTTATATTGTTTTAATACTTGAAATATCAACTTGATTACTATTTTTTATTATTGTAAATTGTGAGAAAAACTTGAAAATCTATGTGTTCATTTGTAGTTTTTTCTCTTCTAAAAATTATTTAGCATTGTCATTTTCATATGATAATATTGGGGCAATCAAGTTTAAATTTTTAGGTTCAAATTATAGTTTTTTAACCTTTATGTTGGGCCAATAATGTTTTTTGATAGATGCTCCATCCATCACTCAACTAGTTTTCTCTCCCCAAGCCTCTAATCAAGGTTTCTTGTCACTTTTTTGAAACTATGTTTTTTTGATAAAAAATCCTATTCTTTTTCAAACTTATATTAAATTGTAAATAATCAATCAAAACCATTTATGGATTTTATGAATCTCATTATTAGATTTCCATATAATTTTGAAATTTTAAATTTAATTAAGAATTAAAAAATTATCATGTTTTTATTGAATGAGGTACTATTCACTAAAAAATGGGTTTAAAAAACCACCTTCTTCAATAAATCACAATTTTCCCATATAGTTTGTGGTTTTTAGATAATACATGTGTGTGCACATAGTTTTATATACTTACATGTGCCATTTTCATGACCATTACTCTAATTTCTCTTGTATTCTTGGACATATTTTTAGTTGAGCCTAACATTCATTCTCTGAGTATGCATTGTCACTTGTGTAGTGTTTTTCTCATTACACTTCTTTGGTGTATTCTCTCATTCATGTCAAAATCACTTAAGAGATACCAATGGATGAGGAGAGTTGAATCTACACCATTGGTTCTTATTGTAAAAAAAATTATGCTTCATGGTAGATGTACATGGAACACTTACTCGAATAACAAGGCCTTATTCCATTTTTTATAGGGATAGATTCCTATTCCCACTAACCCTTGTCAATACAATGATTTGGCCAATTATTGTAAATATATATATGATAAATTATTAATTCATGTTTCATGGGATCTACACCACATGTGAATTGCATAGAGTGTCCCTTCACTATTTGGAGCACTCTTCAATCTCTTTTTTGAGATCTTGTTGAGATTTATATCACTCCTCTTCCTATTGTCTCTATAGAGACTATTGTAATATACCCTCCTAATTTAGAGGAATATACTATTTTTAATGAGAGTACACTTATTAAGATCATTGAAGACTTATATATTCATATTGATATTCATTTTAAAGATCCATGTGATTCATCTACAATCTCTTCTTCAGTTTCAAGAGTTGTTGATCCATGCTCTCCACTTCATAGGGAAATTCTTTCAGCTAATATTCCACATCCTTCTTCTAATAGGTCTAGTTCAATGGCATTATATTCAGTTCTTATTCATGATTTTACTATAATTATACCACATTTTATCTTTAAACAATATTCATATACCTTTATACTACTACCTTGATCTTCCATTATAAAATGGGTAGACTTTTAGTACATGCATTGGGTTATTCCTTTAGAAAAGGGAAGAAACATTATTTGATGTAGATGGAGATTTTATAGTTTTTAGTAAGAGGATATTGTTATCAACATCGGTCATCTTATGAGTTTTACTTGGAGTGTAGACTAATTCAACGTCATCTTTGAGGGGGGGCGGGGTTTCTAGTCCTCTTCTTAGTTTCTCTTTTTTACGAGGATTTTTTTCCTATGGATTTTATCCCTTTATCCACTTTATCAGAGTTTCCTTCTACTTGAGTATCACATCAAGACTTATTAATGGGATCCATTTATTTTACCCACCTAAGATATGCTTAAGGGGGGTAATTGGTGTGTAAGGTTTTCCTACACTTATAGTTATTTTACTTAGGTGTTTTACTTGGATAGTTAGGAAGTTAGTCCCACATGCCTAAGGATGTTAGGTCATGCCTATATTCCACCTATTTTGTGGAATTTATTCCAAAATGCATGAGAATGTGGTGTCTTATCTACCTTTTTTGTATACATGTACCTCTCATAGTACAAGATACTCATATAGAATATTTTGGAGTCTTAAGAATTATCGTGAGATACTTAGTTGTGAGTTGTAACAACTTTGAGAGATATGAGATTTGTGAGCTTTGAGCCTTTGTTATGAAATCCATATCCATTTTTGAATACATCTATTATATTTTATAATCATTTAATGATTTTTAGATTCGACATATTTGTGTGTTTGATATTCTTGTCATCAATCTTAGATGTCCATCCTTGGGTGAATATTACATAGATTTGGAAATGATCCAAAATATCACATTTTTGAATTATTTTCTAGTTTTTTTAAAATTTTGAATTATTTAAATTTTTTAGTTTTGAGTTAAATTTATGATTTTTAAAGACTTTATGGTAGTGTACTCTATTGGATGGTATTGTATAGATCTTGAATTACTTAATAAAAACTCTGATAGTATTATCTAACACAAGGGTCTAATGTATGATAATGGTGTATAAGTATTGTAAATAATTATAATATTATATTCAAGTTTGTATTTTTTGACTTACATGTCCAAATTATGTTGAACATGATATAATTTTTTCTATCAAATTTGAAAATAGATATACACATCCATGAGCTACATATGGGAAACATATGGGTAAAGTGTGGGGATTAGACCTCAAAATTATTGATTGGAATATACTGGATAGATTTGGTTTGGGCCATGCTACTCATATTAGACACATACCTATTGAGGTTAACATCACCCCACTCCTAAAAAATGGAGACCCTTATGTTTAATTGTGTAAACTTACACCTTAAAATTGAAAATTCACTTGATCAGAGTGTCACTAGCATGTTTTGCACATTATATCTATTTGAAGATCATCCACACCTAGTTTGGTTAACATATTTGCACATGGTCTAAATTTACTAACTTTGGATGTTTGTGTTTTCCATCTATAGGTCCAATTAGGTCTACTTAAAATGAACGATGCTTGGGTTTCATGATTTTAATGTTAACTTTATATTTTATTAGCCTTTGGTCAGTTGATAATAAAATTGAATTTATAAACCCTTATTCTAAGTTTAGTCTAAGTAATTCTATTGAATTCAAATCCAATAGGAGATTTTATTTAGATTTTATGTGGGAACACTTAAAATATGCCATGGATTTAGTTTAATTTGTTTTATCTTAAGGCTTAGTCCTATTTTATTTAGATATTTAGTTCGATAAAAATTTTAGACTTTATGTTTTTGACCCTTTGAAACTTTTGTTTCAAAAAAAATTTCCCTTCAGAAATTTTATGCAAAGATTTAGTTTTGGGGGGAAATGTTTTGGAAAATTATTTGGGACAATTTCCATGAAATAATACACCTTCGAACATTTTTTCTAGGACCATTTCCCAAAAATAATACCCTTTATATTTTATGAAATTACCCTTCAAATTTTTGGAATGACTTTTTAGGATTTTATCATGGGCACTTTACCCTATGGGACATACCCTTCAGGCCCCTTTTTTCCTAGAATAATTCCTTTAGAATTTTTGTCTTGATAAATTTTCCTGATGAAATAGACCCCATTAGATAGATACTTTGGAAATTTTTTTCTAAAAACATTGGTATTTAAAATAATTTACTTAGAAAAAAAGTTTTAAATAATTTCCCCAAGTAAAAAACCCTAATACCCTACAACAGAGTCAACAAGTCAAAGCCCAAATGGCCCCATATAATTACCAAGTAGCACAACCTCAAGGCTTAATGTAGATAGGATTTAATCTCACTCAACCCCATGGATCATGATCTAATGAAGAGTGTTTAATTAAATAGTATCTAACGATGTGAGATCAAACTAGGAAACTAAGTATGGGGTCCCTTTTATTGAGACATAGACCTAGGCTTAAACATTATGCCATGTCTCTTATTATTCACAAGGTCACTTTAATATGTTTTAAACATAGCTCAAGACTTTATATTGAAAGGATTTATTTTCATGAAAACTTTAATCTAAGACTTTGAATTAAGATTTACATGTACCCCAAGCCCTAAATTCAATATTTCCTATTGTTTGTAGGAACCGATCTCATTTGGATTAATGGACATATTTTTAGATTATTATGGTTTTTCCCCTTCAAATGTTGCTAAAACTATTTTTTGGTGTTTCAAGATAAATGGAATCTAATTTAGGAATGAACATGATTAGGGTTTGGTAATTTAAATGTTAAAATGGACCTTTTATTATCTTTTGGTCTAAAATTAATTGGATCTATTTTAAATAATGATTAAAACCTTAGTCTAATGTTTTGACCTAGGTCCCTTCTAATTAAATTAAAATTTGCATGGGAATAATTATAAGTGCCATTGAATTAACCTAATTTTAACCCTAAGGCTTAAGTCATGTTTTTCAACATGACCAAACCTTAGTCTAAAATCTTATGCTTGATCCCTTTATATCTAATGAATGCATGATCCTTTTTACTATGTTCTAACTTATCCTAAGTCCTTACCTTAAAATTTCATCATATTTATTTATATAGTGAAACCTTAGTTTAAAACCTTATGCTAGGACCTTTTAATTATTTTTAAGGTCCCATTTTATTGTGCTCTAACTTAGCATAAAGTATTGATCCTAAGGTTCTTGTTCATTAAAAAAAAATACCTTAGTTTTAAGGTTTTATCCTAAGACCTAAGCATTTCACCAAATCTTGACTTAAATAGTTTTCATCTTTGTAGGATCAATGACCCACATTCAGTCGAGTAAAGTCAATCAATCAGAGTGTAACAACCTTTGAAAATTCACATCTCCAAGATAATGACAAGTGTCTCAAGTTCATTTAAAGGATTTTAAGTAGATAATGGTGGTGCATCCCTTGGATCATGATAAAATGGTCCACATTTTCTTAGATAATATTAATCCAATAATGTGATTGGAAATTGAATTTTCAAATCTTGAGTAAATGGGAGATCACCAAATAGAACACACAAGAAGAAGAATGAATCTATAAATGATAAGTGTAAAGCTTGACAAATATTCTTGAGGATGTGTTTAAAATTGATGGCCACATACTTATTAATGAAAATCACATGGATGTTAATAGATGGTTATGAGGAAATCAAATTTAAGATAAAAAATATGCCTAAGGACATGTTTAAAATTGATAGTCATACACCCGTCAAAGACATTCACGTGAATGTCAAATGATGGTCATAAGGATGTTAATTTTAAGATATTAGAGAGTTTTGAAGATGAATTTAAAATTGATCCTCAGACACCCATCAAATCCATTTATGTGGATGCCAAATTATGGGCATGTAGATGTAAATTTAAATATAGGTGCTTAGATCCAAATTGTCTAAAGATCTATGGACTGATTTGATTCATACAAATGAATTAGATAGTGTGAGATCAAATATGGTTTTTAAAAGGTAATGATCATATTTTTTATAGTGATGAGTATGAATCATTGGATATGCCACATCAATTCCACATGGGTACAATGTACTAAATTGGAGACCTTATAGACCCAATAATGTAAAGGTAGAGATTTAAGCTCACAATGTTTAAACTACTTACTATTATTAGAACACTATTAAAACCTTTATAAGTACCCTCAGAAATAGATATACCTAATCAATCCCTATGGACATTATACTTGAGTTGAGGATGTTGAATTATCATTTGTGTAAAGGTAATTTAATCCAGAGTCCACCAGTGAGGAGTCTAATAAGCCATGGTAGCTCAGAAGAGTGTTTTTTTAGGGAACATGGAATTGTATTTTAACCTTAGATACTAAGAAGTCGGAACCAAAGGAGATATAGGATAGATGATATTAGGGTGAAGGACCTGATCCTAAATAAAAGAGAAGAGGATTACTGAAGGCCAAGATCATTAAAGAACCATGAATATCTTACAGTAGCATAGGGGTCCCAAAGGTTAAGAGACTTAGGAATATTCTTCCTATAGCTAAATATTATCCATTTTGAAAGTGGAATATTATATTTATAAATTCATGTGTTATTTTTAAAACACACTACCTATAGGTCAGTCGATTGGAAAAGTCTAGTATATTTCTAGAACATTTATGGAAAGGATAACTATCCCTAGACTTGTACTTTTTTAATTGGTTGGGACTAATCGACATGCTTCCTTACATATTATAAAATATCATTATCAATTGTAATAAGGGAGGGATTTTTTGAGATAAAAACTTGTGTAAACTTTTGAGCAACTAATGCAAGTAGGGATTTCTAAAAATATTGTCTCATTTTGTTTGTGTGAATTACTATATGGTTTCTCTCTCACTTTTTTATTCTAAATTCTAGATTTTAATAGTTTCTATATACTCTTGGTGTGTAACTTTGAATGCATAATTGTTAACTTGTGCCAATTATAGGTTAATTGAAGGTTATCTAGTTTACTTTGTTTTATTTACTCTATATTTTTAGATGTGCATATGCTATCTATTCATAGGGGTAAATATTTAAAGTAAATTTGGTTCTTATTTGCATTATTTACCACATTCCTTACATGTTTGCCTAATGTTTTATATGATTTGAGCTTATGTTATTTTATGTCATACATTGGTTAAGTACAAGCATTGATGATATTTGAACTTTTTCATGATGTTTAGATTAATGATCAATGATATATTTTCTATCTACCCTACCCTTCTTTTTGCTTATTTTTTAACCAATTCACTTTAGATTAAGACTCATGATAAATATCCATTTTAGTTTAGTTTTAGGCTTAGATTTTACCATAATTCACTTTAATTAATATATATTTCCATCATATTTTCAAAGAATTATAGGCCACATTGGCTCCCAACCACCACATATTATGAATATTGTGAAATAGTCCACTTTTTTTGCCTTAATTCCATCAATAAATAATAGGATTATCACAACCTAAAACTCATGCACTAAATTCTTTGAATTATAAAATGTGAAGTGTTTTTTAAACACTTTGATGACCTTGTGATATATATTTAGGCATCAATAGGGCAGGCTTAGCTGGCCCTAGAAGGAGGGCTATGTTAGATATTTGTAGATGTAAAGAATCTTTTCTCATTATTGTGAATTGTGTTCAAATATTAGTGTAACCTTTGCACAATTATGTTAATATTTTTCTAATTATGTAAATATCATTGATATTTATGGTCTTTGACCCATCTTTGTTCTTCTTTTAGACAAAAATTGATGTTATTTTAAGGTATATGCTTAATTATGGTAAATATGGCTTAATATTCATCAATTCATCATATTTGAGGTTAATAATTGCTATTTTGATCAAATATTGATATATCCTTTGCTAATTTTAGTCTATTTGAGCTTAAACATGCAAATATCAATCATACATGCATATTTGGATACATCTTTGAGCTAACTTAGTTAAATATTTCTATCTTTTATTATCATTTATATAAATCTTTATAAAATTTGATTAATGAGCAAGTGTAATCATTATTTCTTACAAAGGTAAGACTAGTGCATCATATTGAAAATGGGATTCAAATCCCACAAGTTAGAATTACCAAGAGTTAATATAAGGTCACATTAAGAGACTAGAGAACCTCTACTCTCATTAGAAGTTCATAGGATAACTAGGTAGGAGAAAGGTAAACATGGAATTATAAAGTCTTTGCCATCTTTACTAATTTAGAGTACTCTTATGTTTGGTCCCTATCAAGGTATGGCTTCTATAGGTGGTTTTTCAATCAATATGCTAGGTGTGGTACATGACCTTCCTCACAATCCTAAAATTTTTTGCCAACATTTAGTCTTAGTGGCATTATAATGACTGAGGAACACATTAAGAGTTTCAAAGTTACACTAAGACTACTAAATGTGACTTGTGAAGATGTAACATGTATATTTTTTTTAAAATTTTAAATATAATACATATAAATGGTTTATAAACCTCCTTAAAAATCACATTACTATTTGGGTTGATTTTTACAATGTTTTCATTGACCAATTTGGTAAGTTATTAGTCCTTGTGTCTTATACCAATAATTCACCATAGTGAAAAGGGATGAAAATGAGCCCATAATAGCTTTGAATAATAAGTTTTATAAACTTTTTATTAGGACTATATCTCCTTAAAAATTTGATGAGGCTTTAGCCTTGGAAATCTATAAGTATGCCATAGATCCTATGACTTCTATGTTTTTAAATAGATCCATTGGATCCATGAACACATTAGCTTTAGCTTATGCCAAGGCTATGATCATTAATGAACAAGTGTAACCCTAAAGACAATTGGAATACTCCATTACTAATACCAATCCACATTTACCCATTCTTAATGTTATTCCCAATGCTAACCAAAATATGCACACCTTGAGCCAACTTCTAATCTTAAAACAACTACCTTTGGGACATGTTCATCCTACTCAAAACCTAGGATTATTGAAAAATGCTACCAATGAATTTCATTTTCAAGATCAAAAAAAATTAATGCCTATAGCTAGTGCTAACACTCAGATTCATAACTCTAAGGCCCCAAAAAATGAGACTGACTCTATCCTCAAGATGGTTCAAAATATTAACACTAACTTCCTTCAATTATAAAATCAAGTAATCAATACTAGAGAGAGTGCTAGTAGGAATTATTATTTTCAAAGGTTAAATAGGCCCACTAATAGATTTTATAATGATAGTTACCATAATAACAAGAATAATGAGCCATTTGGTAGCAAACATGTGTCTAATATAAATCTTACTAATATTATTTTACCTAACTATTGTAGAGTTCATTACACTTGTAAGCATGGGTAAATAGATTATGTTGAGTTTTGTAATGCTTTTTATGATTTACAAGAAGATAAATATACTTTTGAATTTATCCCTAATAAGGACTATGATGAAGGTAAATCTAGTTCCACAAGGTCATATAGATCATCTGATTCAACTCTTATGGTGGAGACATTTGAGTTCCCTTTCCAAGAGGATAATGAGGCTAGGGATATTCCTAAAGATATTCATGATTTTCAGAATTTTTTTAAGAAGACTTACCCTCTAATAAACTAGGAGTAGAAGCAACCATTAACTACTTCAACTCCTCCAAATAACTTTAAGACTCCTCTTGATACTACCTTACACAAAAAATAGAACCTCCTAAGGGAAATTCTTCTAAACCCAATACTAATGTATCTAATTATTTAAATAAGGCTAGGTATAACATAGTAAAAGACATGAAAAAGATAAAAGTGAACATTGCCTTACATGAGTTGATGTCGATTACTAAATAAAGAGATCTATTATTGGAATCTTTGTATAAAAATCTTGGTAAGTCTCAAAAGTCTACACATGATAATGTCACAATACAAAAAATTAAGGTAGATGTTCTCCTTTCCTACTTATATTTAGTATCTTTAGTGAGAATATTCATATTTATTTATTAAATTATGGTGCATCTACAAATATATTACCTAAAGATATTTGTGAACAATTAGGTTTGACTCCTATTAAGTCTAATAGAGTTATAACTCAGGTAGATAAATAAAGATTCAAAGTGATTGGTGAATTATTGAATGTTCACATGAAGATTGCCTCAGAGCCAAGGATCTAATAGTTCATTGATATCTAAGTATTTGACATCCCTGATGTTTATGGGATGCTATTAAGTAGAGACTAGACTATAAGTTTGAATGTTTATATGTTGATAGATTTTGCACATATGTGGTTGGATTGGAAGGGAGTTCTCAACCAAATTAGGATATAAAGGGAGACCAAAATAAATCATATGATCATAGAGTATAAAGTAATCAATGAGAGGGTCAACATGGTCAACATGATGAAGGTATGAAACTATAAACTTTTCATTCTTTTCCTAAGGTTATGAAAGCTTTATTTTGATGGTTTTAGATGCATATGGTTCTAGAGTAGGAGTGGTGTTAATAAATCCCATTGGGAAAGAATATAATATCTCTTAAGAACTTCAATTCTCATGAACCAATAATTTGGTCAAGTATGAAACACTAATTCTTGGATTATAATTTTCAATCAAGCATGAGGCCAAGGAAATATTAGTTTTTGGTGATTTTGAACTAGTGGTCAATCAGGTCAAGAATAAATATCAATACAAATTGTCCAATCTAAAAAAATATAAATTTAGACTATAGGACTTAATTAAATGTTTTAATGCTTTTAACATTGTGTCAATCCCTAGGGAAGAAAAATAGGCTACTAATGAACTTGATTCAACTACAACCAACCTTATACACATTCAAATTTCTAAGTTATAAACCTTATAATTTATTTAATCCCATGTCCCTCAGTGCCAAATAATTTCAACCACCTACAGGTATTCAATGATGATCAAAATATCATAGACTTCCTAACTAGTTCAATAGTGTTTGAGGGTCACATTATTGATGAATCCAATCTCATTGATGATTACATTGGAAGAAAACTTGATGACAAAGTCATTTAGTTTAATGACAATAAGATCCCTAAAGGCATGACAGCCTTAGAGAGACTCTTTGATTTTGATAGACTAGCTGAGCCTACCAAGATTCCAAAATTAAGTGGGAAGGATTATAATACAATTAATCTTGGATTTCTAGATCAACCTTAGATGGTTAATTTTAGTACATCATGTACAATTCTAGAAAATAAAAGATCCAAAGAAATGCTAACCAAATATAAAAATATCATAGCATGTTCTTATTATGACCTAAATATATTTGATCCAAAGGTCATAACTCATACCATACCTTTAAAGGATAACTGCAAACCTTTTAGATAAAATTAGAAGCCTATCAACCTAGTAATAAAACCACTAATATACAAAGAGGTCAAAAAACTCTTAGATTCCAAGATTATATTTCATCAAGAATTCCACTTGTGTAGTTAATTTAGTGCTTGTCAAGAAGAAAAATGGTAAAATTAGACTATAAATTACTTTTAAAAACTTTAATAGGCATCTAAAAATGATAATTTTCCTTTACCTTCTCTTGACCAAGTGATATAAACCATTTCTAGATCTACCATGATGCCATTTCTTAATGGTTTTTCAGGGTATAACTAAGTGTTGGTGAATCAAGAAGACAAGATGAAAACTAGTTTTACTACCAAGTGGGGCATGCTTGCCTACAAACGAATGCCATTTAGATCAATAAACATAGGTGTAACCTTCTAAAGGGATATGGATCCTATTTTTCAATGTCTTGTAGGTAAGTTCATTATTATATATGCATATGATTTGACTATTGTTTTTAAGATCAGGGAGGGTCATATTATGCACATACAATAGGTATTTGAAAGATGTAAAAGGTATGTGATTTATTTCAACCTAAACAAATGTATTTTTTATGTTACTGAGGGAAAACTATTAGGACATGTTATCACTAAGGAGGTAATATATGTAGACCCTAAAAGAGTAAATGAAATATCTAATATAGAGCCCACTAATAGTAGGAAGGAATTGAAGTCATTCTTTGGTAAAATAAAATTTGTAATAAAGTTAATTTCTATATTTGTAGATATTGTGAGGCCATTGAATGATATGTTAAATAAAGAGGCTAAAGTCACTTGGAATTAATAGACAAAGAAGGTTTTCCAATATATCAAAGAGGCAATTTGGTAATCTCTAGTCCTGATAAGTCCAAAC
Source organism: Torreya grandis (assembly GCA_037957365.1). NCBI lineage: Eukaryota > Viridiplantae > Streptophyta > Pinopsida > Cupressales > Taxaceae > Torreya > Torreya grandis. Next base: position 11,768 of record JARHVA010003877.1, on the reverse strand, counting down.
TTTACCAAAGATTTCTATCATTACTCATTAGCTTTAGATCATACTATAGATGCAATTCTTACTTATAAAATGGAAGGTTATGACCATCTCATAGATTTTATGATCTCTAATTTTAAAAACACTAAGTTAAACTATTCTTTGATTGATAAGAAAACATGTGCATTAGTTAAGGTAGTAAAAATGTTCAGGCACTATAATCTTAGGAATAAGGTGCATGCAATCTTACCTGATCTTGCCACTAAGCTCATGCTAAGTCAAAATGAACTAGGAGAAAATATAGGTAAGTCGATGTCTATGTTTTAATAATATGACATCAAAATGAAAATGGCTAAGCTAGTAAGTTGCCAAGGTTTAAATCAATTTATTACCAATACTAACCCAAAGCTAAGTGTCATGTAGGTAGATCAGTAAAGTTTTTAGTCCAATGATTGATATGATCCCATTGTCCACTTACTAATAAATGGAATTTGTCCTATAGGTTTAAGTAGAGAGAAAAAAATATCTCTAAGGCTTAAGGCATCCCATTACCTGATCAAAGATGGAGTGCTATATAGAAAAAAATTTGAAGGCATTTACCTAAAGTGTGTATCAAAGCAAGGGGCAAATGAGATCATGAGCACTTTTTATGAGAATATAGGAAGTGGACATCCATCATGAAGAACCATAGCCCATAAAATCTTAAGGGTTGTCTATTATTTTCCCATAATATTTAAGGATTCTCACAAGCATGTAAGGGATTACCATTCATGTAAAGTCCTTATTACTAAGAAGCCCAAGGCAACCATGTTGTTAAAACCAGTTATAATGGAAAAACCTTTTGCCTAGTGGGGGCTAGACTTTGTAGGGGTCATCAACTCCAACTCATCAGATGGTCACAAGTATGTTCTAACTACCACTGACTACTACACAAGATGGATGAAAGTAGTGGAAACTAAGTGGTGTGAAACTAAAGAAGTGATCAAATTCTTAGAAGAAAACTTATGCACCAGATTTGGAATGCCAGTCTCTCTAGTCTATGATAATGGATATGTTTTTATATTCATTGAAGTGATATAATGGGTATATGATAATAACATCATTCTCACTTTCTCCTCAAACCATTACCCTCAAGGTAATGAAGTATCTGAATCAATGAATAAGAACTTGATGAAGGCAATAAATAAGTCTACAATAGACAAACTTAAGACATGGCACAAGATTCTCAAATACGTCCTTTGGGTAGATATAACAAGAGTCAATCAGACTCTCTAAGAATCACCATTCTTTTTGGTATATGGTTAAGATCCTATATTCCCCATCACACTCAATATGCCAACATACAGGTTCGTACAAGAGTATATGGAGGAGGACTAAGAATTTGCAAATTCAAGGCTATTAGACATCATTCAGATGGAAAATGCAATAGAGGAAGAATTTTCCAATTTTAGTAGGCACCAAACCATAGTGAAAAGGTGGTTTGATAAATGATCAAAGATAAAGGTGTTTAGGTAAGGAGACTTGGTTCTTGTTAGGGACAAGGCATTTGAGCCCAAGGAAAAACATGGTAAATTTGCACCTTTGTGGATAGGTCCCTATCATATTACCGAGATACTTGAAGATAACACCTTCAAACTAGAAGACTTAAAAGGATCAAAGTTCACACTACCCACCAATGGGTAATACCTCAAGCACTACTTCTTTTCTTCTCCACTTGGGGTCTTTATGAAGTGAATTATAAGAGTAGTTAGAGTTAGTGTAGGTAGGCTAGATTAGTTTCTTTTTGTTATTTCCTTCCTTCCCCTTATTTTTACATAAGTTTGTATATATTTGTTTGATTTTTTATTTTGCTTTTTATGTGGTGTGTTCACTTTTTATGTTTCATCCCTTACTTTTAATAAGTCCTTTTGGAAAACCATCAGCTTAAAGTTTAGACTTCACCTAATTACTCAGGAACTCCACAAGTTCATGAATGTAGGTATGAACCTTAAGCAAGTGTTGACCATGGATTTAAAATGCTATCTGTATGTTATAATTTAGAGAAACTAGTAAGGACTAGTGGGTAGGTCAAATATTCCATAAGATCTTAAACATTATTTTTATCTAAACTTAGATTTAAGAATAATTTCACATGTGGGATGAAAAATTAAACTATTAGGACACAATCATGTTTTAACTTAATAAACATTATTTCTTGGGACAAATCTTACAACCATAGGTTTGTATCTAAAGATCAAACATTTGACCAAATCCCTAAACTTGGCTAACTCGATTCTTAACCTTTATTGAAAAGCCAAGAAAGATATAAAAAATATAAAAATAAGAGCTTATTTCAAAATTCAAAGAGCTTTCTAAATCAAAGGTGATCTGGGTAATCTCCATTGGGGCTATGGATGCCTAAATGATAGTGGAACAAGGCCTTGAGTGGAGCCAAAGTCATCTTTATTAGGGTTATAGATGCTTGGTTAGTAGTAGAGTAATGCCCAAGCCTTCACTAAGATAAGAAATGGTTCTTAATTAATATCCAAACATGTTTTAAGTCAACATTAATGGTTAAAGGCATGAAATCTATAAGTTATTCCCTAAATCCCATGGAAAATAGTAAGTGGAATCAAAGCACGCACACAACATGACCAGGTTTTGATATTTGATACTAATTATATATATAGGACTTATTTCAACCATAAATTGATCTAAATAATGGTAAATGATCAAGTAGGATAGGTAACTTAGTTATTAATCTAAATCAGAGTCTCTGAATTCTAACATATTGCTATGTTTCCCCCAAAAGTTTTCATTTTCTAAGGTTAACATCCCCCCATTCCTCAAAACAATGAGGACCCTTATGTAAAATTGTGTAAATTTGTACCTTAAATTTGAAAATTCACTTGATCAGTGTTACTATCATGTTTTGCACATTATTTTTATGTGAAGATCATCTACACTTGGTTTGGTTAACATATTTACACATGATTCTGGTTTGCTCTTATCTAAATTTTCTAACATTGGATCTCTATGTTTTCCAACTATAAGTCCAATGAGGTCTACTTGGAATAATCGATGCTTGGGTTTCATGATTTTAATGTTAACTTGATATTTTAATAGCCTTTGGTTGTTTGAAAATTAAACTTAATTGTGAAACCCTTAGTCTAAGTTTATTCTAAGTACTTATTTTAAATTCAAAACTGGTGGGAGCTTTTATTTATATTTTATGTGGGAACACTTTAAACATGTCATGGATTTATTTTAATTTGTTTTTGCCTAAGGCTTAGTCTAGTTTTGTTCAGGTGTTTTATCTGGTAAACTTTTGGGACTTTGTATTTTTGACCCTTTGAAACTTTTTTTCTACAAAAATTTTCCCTTCAAAACTTTTGTGCAAAGATTTGGTCTTTGGGGGAAATGTTTCAGACAATTGTCTAGGACAATTTCCCTGAAATAATATGCCTTCAGACATTTTGGCTAGGACCATTTCCTTGAAATAATACCTTTCAATTTTTTTTAATTGCCCTTCAAATTTTTGGAATGCCTTTTTAGGATTTTGTTATGGGTACTTTTCACTATGAAATATACCCTTCAGGCCCCTTTTTGCCCTAAACTAATTCCTTTGGACTTTTTATCCGAAGCATTTTGCCTACTGAAATAGACCATGTGGGATAGTTTTTTCAAAAAAAATATTCGATGAAATTGGTCTTCAGAATAATTTCCCAAACAAAAACTTAGAATTAATTTCCCTATGTAAAGAACCTGAATACCCTATAGCAAATTCAACAAGTCAAAGATTGAAAGGCCCCATAGAATTACCAAGTGGCATGACCTTAAGGATTAATACAGATAGATTTAGGATTTTGTTATGGGTACTTTTCACTATGAAATATACCCTTCAGGCCCCTTTTTGCCCTAAACTAATTCCTTTGGACTTTTTATCCCAAGCATTTTGCCTAATGAAATAGACCATGTGGGATAGTTGCTTCAAAAAAATTATTCGATGAAATTGGTCTTCAGAATAATTTCCCAAACAAAAATTTAGAATTAATTTCCCTATGTAAAGAACCTAAATACTCTATAGCAAATTCAACAAGTCAAAGATTGAAAGGCCCCATAGAATTACCAAGTGGCATGACCTTAAGGATTAATACAGATAGAAGCCAATCTTGCTTAATCCCATGGATCATGATCTAATAGAGCATGTTTTCTCAAACAAGATCTAACAATGTGAGATCAAACTAGGAAACTAAGTGTAGGGTCCCTTTTATTAAGACACAGACCTATGCTTAAACATTATAAAATGTCTCTTATTATTTATGAGGTCACTTTAATATGTTTTAAACCTAGCTCAAAACTTTAGATTAAAAGGCTTTATTTGCATGGAAACTTTAATCTAAGACTTTAACTTAATATTTACATGTACCCCAATCCCTAACTTTAATATTTCCTATTATTTTAAAGAACCAATCTCACTTGGATTAATAGACATATTTTTAGATGATCATGGTTTTACCCATTCCAATGTTGCTAAAACTAGTTTTTGGTGTTGTAGGATCAATGGAATATCATTTCAAAATGAACATGATTAGGGTTTAGTGCTTTAAATGTTAAAATAGACCTTATATTATCCTTTGGTCTAAAAGTAATTGGATCTATTTTAAAACATGATTAAAAGCCTAGTCTAATGTTTTGACCTAGGTCCCTTCTAATTAAATTCAAATTTACATGAGAATAATTATAAGTGCCATAGACTTAGCCTAATTTTTACCCCAAGGCTTAAGTCATATTTTTCAACATGATCAAACTTTAGTTTAAAATATTATGCTTAGTCCCTTTATATCCCATGAATGCGTGGTCCCTTTTAATATGTTCTAAATTAGCCTAAGGCCTTACCCTAAAGTTTCATCATATTTATTTATATATTCAAACCTTAGGTTAAAAAATTATGATAAGACCTTTTAATTATTCACAAGGTCCCCTTTTATTGTGCTCTAAACATATCATAAAATCTTGATCCTAAGGTTCATGTTCATTATAATAAATAAAAGACCTTAATCTTAAGGTTTTATCCTTAGACCTATGCATTTTCTCAAGCCTGACTTAAATAGTTTGCATCTTCATATGATCAATGACCCACATTCAGTTAGGTGAAGTTAATCCAATGGAGTGTAACAAAATTTGATAATTCAAATACCTAAGATAGTGACAAGTGTCTCAAGTTTGTTGAAAGGATTTTAATTAGCCAATGGTAGTGTATCCCTTGGATCATGAGCCAATGGTCTACATTTGCTCAAATAAGATTAATCCAATGATTTGAGTGGATATTAATTTTTTAAATCTTGATAAATGCAAGATCACGAAGTGGCACATGCAAGAAGAAGAATGAACCTAAAAATAACAAGTGGCAAGCTTGGAAAATAGTCTCGAGGACATGTTCAAAATTGATGGCTAGATGCCCATCAATGATGCTCATGCAAATATCAATTTATAGTCATGAGAATGCCAAATTTAAGATAAGAAATAGTGTTGAGGATGTGTTTAAAATTGATGGTCAAGTGCATGTCAAAGATGTTCATGTGGATATCAAATGATGGTCACAAGGACATCAATTTTAAGATATTAGATAGTTTTGAAAATGAATTTAAAATTGATGATCATGTACTTGTCAAATACATTCATGTAGATGTTAAATAACAAGCATGTAGAAATAAATTTTAAGATAACTTCTTGGAACCAAATTGTCTAAAGATATATGGATTACATTAATTCATGCAAATTGATCAAATGTTGTGAGATCAAAGCTAGTTTGACAAAGGCAATGGTCATATTTTTTATAGTGATGAGTAGGATGCCATAGAAACACCATGGAGATACCACATCAGAGCCACATGGGTCTAATGTGCCAAATTGGAGACCTTGTGGACCTAGTAGTATAAATGTAGAGATCTAAGCTCATGCTATTTGAACTAGTTGCCACCATTAAAACATCATTAAAACCTTCATAAGTACCTTGGTAAAGTGTGAGAACCCTAATTAGGCCTTGTGAATTCTATAATTAAGCTGAGGAGGCTGAATTATCATTTGTGTAAAGGTACTTTGATCCAAAGTCCATCGATGAGTAATCTAATAAGCCATGATAACTCAGAGGAGTGTTTCCTGAGGGAACATGGAATTCTATTTTGACTTCAAATACTAAGAAGAAGGAACTAAAGGAAATATGGGCTAAATGATAGTAGGGTTATGGACCTAATCCTAAACAAAATAGAAGATTATTACTAAAGGCCAAGATAATCAAAGAACCATGAAGATCTTACAGTAGCACAGGGGTCTTAAAGGTTAAGAAAATTAGGAATATTCTTCCTATAGCTAAATATTGTCCATTTTGAAAGTGGAATATTTTATTTATAAATGCATGTGTTTTTTGTAAAACACACTACTTATATATCATTCCATTGGTAAAGTCTAGTATATTTCTAGAACATTTATGGAAAGGACAACTATCCCTACACTTGTACTTTATTAATTGGTTGGTACTAAATGACAAGCTTCCTTGAATATTATAAAAGGAGCATGGTCAATAGTAATAAGGGAGGGAATTTTTGATCCAAAAACTTGTGTAAAATTTTGAGAAACTAATGCAAGTAGGGAATTATAAAAATATTGTTTCATTTTATTTGTGTGAATTGATATATGGTTTCTTTCTCACTTGTATTTTCTAAATTATAGATTTGAATATTTATTGTAGAATCTTGGTGTGTACCTTTGAATGAAATTTTTTTAACTTGTGTCAATGCTAGGTTAATTGCATGTTCACTAGTTTACTTCAGTTTATTTTCTCTATATTTGTATACATGCATATGTTATCTTCTCATAGGGGTAAATGTTTAAAGTAAACTTTTTTCTTATTTTAATTATTTCCCACATTCTTTAGATGTTATCCTAATGTCTTATAGAATTTGAGCTTATGATATTTAATGTCATACATTGGTTAAGTACATGCCTGGATGAGATTTGAACTTTGTCATGATGTCTGGAGTAAAGATCAATAATATATTTTCTCTCTACCCTACCCTTCTTTTTACTTATTTTTAACCAATTCCTTTTAGATTAAGCCTCATTTTTAATATCCATTTTAGTTTATTTTTAGGATTATATTTGAGCATAATTCACTTCAATTAGTATATATTTTCATCATATTTATAAAGAATTATAGGCCACAATGGCTCCCAACCATCAAATATTATGAATATTATGAATTAGTCCACTTTATTTGCCTCTATTACATCAATAGATAATAATATTATCACAACTTGCAACTCATGCAATGAATTATTTGAATTCTAAAATGAGAAGTGTTTTTAAAACACTTTGAGCACCTTGTGATACATATTTAGGCATCAAAAATACCCTATGATATGCATTTGATGACCACATTGGCTGAGAGGTGGAATACAGATACATGAAACTTTTTATTCCTAATGAGAAGGTTATATTCACATTGGTGGATGTCTAGTATATTCTTAGACTACCATTGGTAAGAACCTATGTCATGTTTCATAGCATAGAGAGATTGAGATATACTAGATGAACCCATCGATACATGACTGGGTAGGCCATAGGATCCCATTATAGAGATGGTGATACAAATATATTTTTATCAAATATTATTTTGTCTAATGTTTTGTGATCTTGGGGATACCTTAGTGTTTCATTGGTATCATTCATAGTTATGGATAAGGGTGCAATTTTGATATCATATTACATAAACTATTTGGTTTTAGACATTGATGATAATAAAACAAGATATTCATGGAGGTAGAACATGTTTTCCCATTTATATATGGAATTATACAATATCACTTGAGAGGATCACACTAGTGCTCTAGGCTCAGTCACTTTGTTACATGGTTGGGCCTATAAGTAATTTTTTATTTAAATCATGATTAAAGGTCTTCATACTAGATAGTTGTATATATAAAAATATGATGAGGGGTGGGTTAGGAGGAATCATAGGTGAAAAAATAATATGGAGTATCACATTATAATTTTTGATGAGATAGTGTGGAGTTTCTATAAATAATTTGCATGTTAGGCTTAATATCCTACCAAGTTATGATGGATATGAGTTAGTGTTACATGATCATTTTCCAAGTGTTTTTGAGTTATTTAAGTATGATTAGGTCATTTTTAAGTTTGAAATTAGATAGGATGTGCCCCCAACTAGATATCCATGGGCATGGACACATATGATTGCATGTCATTATAGAGCTTTAGAGCTTCCTAGTGATATGAATTCAACAAAACTTCTAATAAGAGATGTGGATCCTCATGCATTTATATAATATAATAATAATTTATGGTTTACCATTGAGTAAAATCATTCATGGATGAAAATGAGACATCTATTACTTTTTTATATTATGAAATATGATGTAACAGTTAAACCCTAGGCACATGGTGGGTATGATGGTGGATCTAGTCAGAGTGGTACATAGCCTATTATGGATGGTGTAATTTATCATAACTATATAATGTATTAATATTTTTTATTTTTCTTTTGATTTATAATTTGTTTGATAGCTACTCACATTGTGTGTAAATGACACATTTTTTTTAGGGGATACATGATGCATAGTTATTGTATCTTAAAACATAAAATCATTGGGGATGTAATAGGAGGTTGGTTACTTGAGAAAGATGATGATATTATGGGATTAAATTTACCCCTATTTTTTCATGTTTATATCATGTATTTGGATTAAATTGTAGTGGAAGAGAGAATAATGATTTGAAAACCCAGTTAAGGAGGAAGTAAATGTTTCCATGAGTTTTAGGGCCCAATTATTTGGGACAAAATATGTTTATTGAGTGTTGTCAATATCCAAAGGAGAAAAATATAATTTATGAGGAATGTGGTAGGATAAAAACTAGGATATCCATTTATGAGGATCAAGAGAGACACAATAGATCTTGTTCTCAAGGTCCTCAAGTAAATATTAGGGCATTATCATCTAGGTTTGTAAATGAGTATTATTATAAGAATATATATTTAAATTTTACATGTTATCATTTATATTCCATGTTGTTACTTTCACATTTAACTTTTTAATTTGATCATGTGATTTGCATTGTTTATTATATTTTAATTTTTGTTACTTATTTGTTGATTTGAAATGCTTAAAATGATATGTAATTTAATTATAATGCATAAGTGATAAATTTAAAAACATAGATATAGTTTTTGTAAAAAATATTTGACAAACCACTTAGAAATATTAATTTATGCATAATAGTTATCTAAAATATTTAAAGTTTACTGGTGTATCTATCCCTTGAAAACACTTGAATGTTTCCTTCTCTTTACTCTTGTTTTGTAATGTTATTTACATGTTTATTTCCTTTATATGTAATTAATTAATTTATATATGGTTCAACACTTATTTTAGAGATGATTTAAGTATATTATTATTTTTACTTAGTCTATACTTATGATATATAACTAAACCCTCTTGTAAAGTAAAGGAGATAGTCATATGGTAAATATTGATAGTTGATCCCATTTAATATAACCATTATTGTACCAATGTGATATTGACTCATGGAATATTATTTTGTAAATACAATATCATGTCAAATATATTAGGCCAAAGATAAATTTATATAGTAACATTCCCCATGTCATTATAAAAAGTGTATATATGTTATAAATCAAAATCATTATATCCCAAGTCCTTATGAAATCTAATTGTGCATGAGTTACATTGTTACTTATAATTTAATAAAATTAATTCTCCATGTTCACTTATAATAAGGGATATAATAACCATTAGCTCCTTAATATTAACTTCCTTGGAAATATCAATCCTTATATAATTTGATTTAGAAGAAGATCTTTTCCTTGTGTTACCTTCCATAAAATCCAAAGGAGCCATTGGTTCCTTTGGAGGAACATATTGTGATATATTAGTCTTCATAGGATGAATAGTATAATAAAATAGATAAAGTGACATTATTGACCTATTATAACTCTATAAAATGTAGTAAATCCCATATCCACAAGTTTATTAGTGTTTTTGTCACAATGCATAATAATTATTATCTCTATGTACATTGGTATGATAATAATTATAAAATGATATTTCCTCCATTTATTAAAATATATGGGTAGGGTGATAATAATTAGTAGGTAATATAATTATATTCTTATCAAGTATTTTTTAAAATATATATCTTATTCTATCTTTAAAACTATCAAAATTAAGTGGATGATTTATATTTGCAATAGGTGTCTTCTTGTTAGTTGTTTCCTTGCAACCCGTGTCCTTTGATTTTTACCTTTTCTTAAGGGATTTAATTAGAACATTTTATTTAGTATATTATATAATTTATTCCATTTCCTCATGGGAAATTTATTAAATCAATTGATATTGTTGTCTTTTATGACTCACAATTGAGATTGAAGTAATTTTTGTAAACTATAACTTGTTTGATATTTGAAACTATCAAAAGTAAGTAGATTATTTGTATTTTCAATAGGTGAATTATTTTTATTTATTTCATTTCAACCCATGTCCTTTTATTTTTACATTTTCTTAAGGACCTTAATTGGAATATTTTATTTAGTATATGATTTAATTTATTCCATTTACTTATGGGGAATTTACTTCTTAGGTGGAAGTGTTATTAAATTAATTGAACTTGTTATATTTATTGATTCACAATTGATATTGAAGGAATAATTGAAAATATCCATAAAAAGTTTCTCAAAGAAATGATAATAATTATAAATTGATATTTCCTTAAGGAAAGATATAAGACCCTTTCTAAAGATAAAATTATTATCCAAATCTAAATGTTGATACATTAAAGAATGTAATGTATTATTAAATTGTAAAATGTAATATTCAATATATTCATCATGACCTTGATCTATATTTTGTAAATGTTCCAATGTGACATTATCAAACTTTTGATTATTAAACTTGGATAATAAAACTTCTTCAAAATTCTTAAAATAAGGTAAATATACATTAGAGAGACTATAAAACCAATATAAGTCCCTGCCTTCTAAAATTTCATGAAAATATGTTGATATTATATGTCCATCTTTACAACATTTCTAAAAATAAAGTACATATTAAGTTAATTGACTACTAGGGTCTCCATTTCCATCAAACAATTAAAAATTAAGAATGATACAATTTTTTATATTATTAGAATTGAGTGTTATTTGTGTGAGAGGTTATCTCAAGATGAAATTATAATTCATATTAGCACTAGAATATCTATAATTTGAAGCGATATAAAGAACTTGATTTTGAAGGTAACGTATGGCATGTATAATGGAAATGATATAACTACTAAGGATAGTATTGTTTTTAAAATATTTTTTCATTTGTATTAACTCATTTTGTATACTAAACATAGGTATAATAGATTCATCACAAATATAATTGTATTACTTTACATTGAATTTTATGTAAATATCATACTTTGGAATCATTCCATAATTATCACATTTGGGTTATAAAGTAATTTAATAAATTAAATCACATTGTGTTTCAATAAAAGCTTCATGTAAAGAGATATTTTCAAATTTATTTTGAGGATAAGAAGGAATACTATCACATTTCAATTCAAATGAGGAAAGAGATACATCACATTAATTTATTATTTAAAGATAAGGGAAAAGAATACAAATTTATTTTTAAATAATAACATCATTTGTCATTTAGAGAGAAGAGATAGTATCAGATTCCACTTGAGAAAAAAAAATGTATTTTATATATCATTAGAAGCACCAATGC